>JASAMW010004411.1:0-34281 GCA_030247985.1 Epsilonema sp. ZAB3_2 | reverse complement strand
ACAGTACATAGCTCAACGCCGAATTCCTGTAGTTTTGACCAAGCCAAAGTACATAGAAGCAGACTCGTTATATTTTCATTTAGGCTTGACGGGTTATAGTCGGCTATACGTTGGTTATTTCGAGTGTTGGTTTGTAAAGGACGCCATACAAAACGCGTCAATACATAACTGTACATTCAACATACATACGTACGTAAGCTCGTACGTATAGTACACGCAGGGCGCAGCCTAAAAGCGGCCCTACCTTACTGTACGTACGTGCATACATAGTACATGTGTGCATGCGTGTGTGATATGGGTTAGTAGTGGTGGCGGTATATGTGTACGTACGGATATGAGACGCTTCCTATTATGTACATTGGTCTAGGTCCATAAGTACAGTAGGCGGAACCGTGCCGCCATTTGCCCTGACCCTATTGGTCAGCGGATTGTGTATAGGACTTTAGTTCTCTTTCGCACATACTCTTTCACTCCTGGCACTCTTCTGTTTTGGTCTCTCCTAAAGAGGTCGTGCCTTCTAGTCCCATGTAGATGTGGTTTTGGGCACATAAATAATTCACCAAGCCTACGCCCACCTGTACATACGCCAACGCCTACTACAGCTATGTACCATTAGTGAACTCGTCGAAGCTAGCTTCCATGCTTCTTCATCATTGCTTCCAGTGACAAGACCTATGTAACATGTCTACAGACCAGGCGCCCTGCGCCCTTGAAGCATATTCTTCTACTTCTGTCCTAGTCCAAGGGACGAAACTGTACAGCCACTAGACCATGTTAGTTTGTACATTCTACATACTCAGCCATACTCAGCCTACAGTACTCATCTACGGACCACTGAGCATCGCTCTATATTGGGCGGGGTCCGGGAAACACCTAAAATGCCGCCTCGGCGCCTTGCTGGCACCATCCTAGTCAAGCGCTACTCTTCACTCTATGTCAGCCAGTGGCAGGCAACCCGCGGCGTCGCATTTTCTGGGGGCTGAGCCGGGGACCGTGCTTGGTGGTTCTCAACGGCCATCGTTACGTCATCAAGTCAATAATTCTACACATTTCAATTTTGCAACTAGTCAAGTCGAGGGACGCCTCGCAGGGGACGGGGTTACGACTCCCCGCCCTTATGTGACGGGGTTACGAATCCCCGCACTTTATTACCTTGCGAACAGCGCAAGCACAGCTGTGAAAACTTGTGGACAGCACAAGTATTTGAAACCTGGTCAACAGGGCCAGTCGGCCGCCGAAAAACTTGTGGACATCACAAGTACCTGAAGCCTTGCCGGATGACAGGGCAAGCCAGCTGAAACGACTATGCTTGCCGGATGACAGGGCAAGCCAGCTGAAACGACTACGAAGCCTTGCCGGATGACAGGGCAAGCCAGCTGAAACGACTATGAAGCCTTGCCGGATGACAGGGCAAGCCAGCTGAAACGAGTATGAAGTCTTGCGAACAGCACAAGCAGTAAATACAGGAAATGACAAGGAAGCCTTGCGAACAGCGCAAGCAATGTAAACCCCAAAAATGAAAATACAGTACGTTTACACGTAAAAGATGAAAAACTATACATTACACGTAAGACATGGCAAACCATACGTTTACACGCAAGAAATGACAAACCAAGACATACGAGACGGCGACATGCGTCATAATAATAATGAATAACAATACCATAACAATAATAATACAATACAGCAATAATGCAATAATACTACATACAACAAGGAAAGCGAATACACACCGGGGTGAAAACAAAACAACAAAAAGCGTCCGTTTGAGACAAACGAACACGTACAGTAGCTACATAGAATCAACAAACAAAATAAAGTAAACTAAACAAAATGTAAGTAAACAAGTAAACAAAATGTGAGTTCAGTCAGCGACATAGTGTAGTAAACGAAGTAGGACAAGAAAATCCTGAAGTAACCAGATGACAGAATGTGATACGAGAAGAATAGAAACAGGGAGACGGGGGAAAGTCGAAAAACACGAACCGTCGCGATTTAGTAAACAAGCTTGCAGCGCCGAAGAAGACATAACATATAAGGCAGACACACATACATACTAGTTGGTCAAGTAATATTTTGCTCGTTAGTCGGCGAAGGTTAGCAAGCCCCCATGCAGGAAAACCGCACTACAAGAAGCAGCAGGTGAAAGAAAACGCACAAAAGAACCGACTGGCCCAAATCAAGCTTTGCGACAATTTGCAAAATACAGACAGCACTGTTTTCAATGAAGCACAAGGGATCGACACACCCAGTGAAAGGCAATAATGAATTACATTTCATACAGAAAAAAAAATACCATACGTACCCCCAATCATGACACCCGTTGCCAGTTCTAGTAATGTACAACACATCCAATACCCTGCCACAGTTTGACTGTGGACGTACGTATAATCTAATAGCAGGGAACAGTCAATACAGTACATGACGACCACGGGCACAACGACAGCTACTGCTAAGGCCTGAAACCGATGATTCGTGGTCCGCTTCTGGCGACGGTGGCACCCCATCTAGCTCAACCTCTAGAGTTGCTTCAGAGTGATCAGTCGAAGCTCTGACGGACCTGATAGCTTCCAGAGAGTCACGAGCCGATTCGAGCTCGGCTAAAATAGGCAAACCACACAATATACGTACATACATGCTTCATAAAGGCCCAATGACATGCACCATGTAACAGAGTTTGGGCATATTTCCTAGCCTACCTTTGACAGCACTGTAACCCACGGGCATGTCCCAGCTTTCACTCATCACCTTCTCCTTAATCCGATCCAAAAACATGATCGCGTCAGCGATTTCAGCTACAATTCAGGAAATACGTAGCAGTAGCAGCCTACATATGGTTTTGTGAAGAGCTATGTGCTAGTGCTCCGCGCCATACCTCGGGCAAAGCGAGCCTTTTGTAACAACGTCGCCATCGCTTCCCTGGCATCTACTGGCTCAGGAGTCGATGTCTCTCGCAACAGCCTAATCATCGCCTCCTTGGCGTCTACCAGCTCAGGATCCGGTGAGGATGGCCAGTCAGGGCCAAAATCATCTCCACTGCCAGAAGAAGCGTCCTCGTCTACATTACAACACAGAAATACTTTTAGCCACCGCCAGGCGCCTACGTACGTATACAATACTTACGACCTCCAGTGCTCGCCAAACCCCAGCTAATAAACTCGTACTACACAATAATGCTACATTAAAACGGACCACTAATGTATCTAAGAAAAGCCAACACAAAGCCTAAGATGTTATCGCTTGTCCGTGCATTTGCCTAATCAATTTGCAATATGTACATTAAAGCCACATGCTATGTATATGTATAAGACGCCATTTCCGGTACAGTATACCGTATCCAACTTCTAAACCCAAGCCAAGAGGAAACTTCGAATTTCGGCGCGAAGAAGGAATCTATCGCCAAAGTGAAAAACAACTTTGACCTCCGCACCGGAGTAATTACCCATCCGAGAGGAAATGACCAAAGTCCAAAAATAGCTTATCTCCACAGTCTCATGCACCTGCTAATCCTGTCAGAAAAGAAACGGGGGGAAACCGAAAAACAACGCTGACCCAAGCAAGCAGATGCAATCACCGCAAAAACGAGAGAAGAGCTCGTGAGATTCACATGAAGAAAGTCCGTCTAGCAGCTGCAATAGAAAGGCCAACGGCGAAAAATAGGTGCAAGTCACAGGAGATACAGAGCACTCATCGCTAATCGCCCTGACAATCACAAGTCCCGAGTTTCGACGGGATGAGACAAGCACAGAGCAGACAAAAGAAAGCCGCGCAGGCGAAACTCAGTTGGGAGCCAGACGAAGGCTGTCGCGCTGTTATGTCACTAATTATCCCACCGGTTCAGTAGACTGCAGACCCTCTCAACCGTAGCTGCTATGTAAGGTAGGTACCTACAATACAACCCAAGCCAACGCAGACGCAACACAGAGAGGAGCGCATTCTATTGAGCATCATTGTCCAGTCTAGGACGACTTCAAATTCGGTTGTCTTTAGGCCTTCTTGGCTCTGTCCGACTCAACAAGTAACTTCCATACATTATTGTGCCACTAGGTTAATACTGACGCATAGACTGTTTGCATCCCAAGCTGCATTTCACGCAACAGCCGATTCTAATTTAGCTTTTAGGTACGCTCAGCACTAGCAAACTACAGTAGGTACATTCAGCTAGCCATAACGTCACGCTTAGTAAACGCTACAGTTCAAGCTGCAGTGCAAGCACTAGGAACGAGCTACATAGCACATACCTACTTAGTGTGACTAAAACTTTCAGTTCAAAACAAACTAAGTAAAGTAAAAAGTAAAAGGTAAAAAGCACATACACATACAGTACCGTACAGTACATACAGTCCCACGCCAGGTCCGAAAAAAATAAACAGTACATTATAACAGTACACCACACCAGCTCAACTGCTGCTCATACGTACTACGAGCTCTCAGCTAGTCTGCCTACGGCTACACCTACTTCAAACTGCTGACATCGCCACCGACGTGCTGTACGTAGAACAAAGAAACGACGGACAGAGAAGAAAATAAGAATATGGCTGCCGAGGAAGATAGAAGAGATAATCAAGAAGTTCTTGGCGACCGGGAAGAAAGATTTGAAATGCGGCAAATTCGTCAGCTTGTGGCTGACATGAACGAACGGTTACAAGAGGCACGGATACGACCGGAACCTCCGCCTCCACCTCAAATAGTGGTAACCCCTGCGGCTCCTGATGCAGATATGGCTGGCATAGGATTCTTCATGGGCAATGAGGGGGACAATATCTTCGAATTCTTGGCCCTTCTAGACCAACAGGTGGCAATGAAGGGTTGGACGGATGACCAAGCACTGCAACTTTTGCCCGCTAAACTGCGCGGGCGAGCCCTGAAAGTATTCTTTGCCTTACGTCCCGACAAAAGAGACACGTATGCACATGCAAAGGAGGCCTTGGCGGGCAGATTGGAACATAAGATGGACATAAATGAAAACGCTTTTGAGGACGCCTGTCAGCAGCCTGGACAAAAGGTGATGGAGTTCGCTGAGGAACTCCTGGACAAATTCATGAGCGCCTTCCCCAGGGAAGATGTACATGCACCGGAAAATGACAAGCGACTGCGTCGAGCCTTCAGAAATGGGCTGCTGCCGGCCCTTGCCGCCCAGCTCATGGATGCCACTATCTTCGGCGATCGCCGAGCCGTCGATTTCACTGAAACGGTGGACGTCGTGGCGCAACTGGAGAGGGACTTAAAGCGCCGGCGAGAAAGAACTGAGCTGGAACGGCTCAGGGCTCATCACAGGCAAGCGGTCAATGGCCAGACCGAGGCCAATGGACAGGCCACGGATTCACTTCTCCTATCGTTTGCTGACAAACTGAAAGGCATGCTCAAACTGCAGCAGGAGCAAAACGACAAAGAGAAAGAAAAGAAGGAAGTGCAGGACTTGATCTTGCAGCTCCAGAATGGAAACGGAAATGGAGGAAGCGCGGAAAATAATACACAACAAGAAAAACCCTCCAATGAAGCAAGCAGGCTGGATAAAGTGGAAAAAGCCATCATAGTAATGGCTCAAGCAATCGAGAATCTGGGCAATTCCTACCCCTCCAATGGGGAGAGACCATTTATCCATCCCAGCTTCAACTCAGGGATGCACAACCAAAATGGCGGGGGGACCTGGACCCCCTGTGATACATGTGGCCAGACGGAACATAGGCGCAGCCTTTGCCCAGTCAGGAATGCGCAGTGCACTCGATGTGGAAAAACGGGCCACTTGCAAGTGGTATGTCGTCAACCGCAACCCCAGAGACACGTCTATTGTCAATACCATGACAGCACATCCCACAGCATGGAAGAATGCAAAACAAAGCAACCCGCTTACACTCACAACAGGAACACTCCTCCCCAAACACAACAGTGGCAGGGGAACAATAGACACGGTCCCCACGTACCCAGTAGGTATGGTGGACACAGACGACACACCCATCAATAACTTAGAGGAATTTCTAGCACAAGCAGAACCACCTTACCAGACAAATACACATAGCAGCTACACCGGTTGGGTGTGCATGGTCAGGTCGGAGCGGATTGTACATCAAAACGGGGATCGCAACAGTCAGGTGACACCAAACGTACCCTACACCACAGTCAAACCGAGCAAGTGTAAAAATATCCTGCCTACAACTACAACAATAAGTAGCATCAGCGCAAAGGCGGCGAAGAAAAGAAATCTTACCACTTCCATCAAAGTGAATCTCTATATCCTGGTCCAACTGTGGACTTGGATTCTCAGCCATCCTTGCTTCCTAACCTGGAAAACCAAACCCTGCCACCGTTTCGACGTTACATCCATGCTGCAGATCGCGACAATCACTACAGCTTGTACTCTAATGCTAAACGACCCTGTAGGTATTAAAATGGGAAACGATATCGTGGGAATCGCAAGCCTAACTAACGCAATGCAAAGGCAAAATGCTTCAGCATATAATACAACCGAGAGACAACCAGAGAAAAGTCGAAGACAAAGTGCGACTGAGGTCGCAGCACAGACTACAAAGGGAAACAAAACGCAGCGCGCAAGGGCCAACTTTCCTAATGAGGGATTAGCAAAGCCCGGAGGCAAGATGTGGTTGAATGGCGCCCATGCTGTGACCGCGATGCAGCGGGTAGGGATTTTGTCAGAGCATGTCAAAACCCAAAAGGGGACGAACGCAAACGGAATGACCCTTTCTGCGAGTTCACAGTACATTTGCCATCCACCACAGTACCAAAATACTCATCTCCCTATCATAGACAAGAGCACGCAACATACTGTCAGCTTACCAAAAGCTCTTCTGGGGCAGATTGATCCGCAGAGGGCGATAGCAGCGCTAAGGCAGGCTCCACTCATCTGTGTCCAAAACAACATGCCCATTCAAACCTGGAAAATAGCAGCAACACTTCATATTCATACATCACAAAACAATAACACCAAGGAAAAGTACAAGGACAGTAGAGAATCCGGCTCTCACTTTTCGGGCGGATCCGACGTGGACAATTCGGACTTCGCGCTTCGTCACATGGCAAATTCCAACGAACTGTTGACCCGACTCAGCCACCAGCTGGCAATCACCCAGGGCAATGTCAACATGTACACCCGGGAAAAAGGCAAACCGGGGGAGACTTTTCCGGTCCCACAAGGTTGAAGACTGAGGGACCACAAAGAAGGCGTCGACAGTAAGAAAAGAAGACGCCGACTGCATCTTGTGATATGTTACATACAATACGTATACTTCTAGGTAAGCGCCGCAGGGCTTATATAGTTGTAGGGCCTTTACATTTCTGGGTAAAATTGAGCTGAACTAGTTAATTGTAGGTGCACTTTTCAGTAAGTTTTTACTTTTTCTTAGCTAATCGTAGGTAAGCTTCACCTCCCCCTTATTTCGAGGACGAAATAACGTCCAAGCGGGGGAGGATGTAAAGGACGCCATACAAAACGCGTCATTACATAACTATACATACCTACGTACGTACGTACGTTGTGTACGTACATTAGTACACGCAGGGCGCCGCCTAAAAGCGGCCCTAATACATAGTATATGTGTGCATGCGTGCGTGATCTGGGATGTACATTAGTAGTGGTGGCGGATATGAGACGCTTCCTATTATGTAGGTCCATCAGTACAGTAGGCGGAACCGTGCCGCTATTTGCCCTGACCCTATTGGTCAGCGGATTGTGTATAGGATTTTAGTCTCTCTCGCACATACTCTTTCACTCCTGGCACTCTTCTGTTTTGGTCTCTCCTAAAGAGGTCGTGCCTTCTAGTCCATATGTAGATGTGGTTTTGGGCACATAAATAATTCACCAAGCTTATGCCCACCTGTACATACGCCAACGCCTACTACAGCTATGTATATTAGCGAACTTGTCGAAGATAGCTTCCATGCTTCTTCATCATTGCTTCCGGTGACAAGATCTAGCATGTCGCGCCCTTGAAGACTATTCCTCTACACTGTCGTCCCATATAAAGGAGAAGATGGACGAAACTGTACAGCCACTAGACTATGTTATTGTACATTCTACGTACTCAGCCATACTCCGCCTACAGCACTCATCTACGGACCACTTGGCGTCGCTCTATATTGGGCGGGGTCCGGGAAACACCTAAAATGCCGCCTCGGCGCCTCACTGGCACATTTCCCTAGTCCAGCCGGCTACACACAGTACCTACTCTACGTCAGCCAGTGGCAGGCAACCCGCGGCGTCGCAACTTGCGGCGTGGAATAAAGGGACGGGCTAGCAGTGCAAAGTATATAGAGCGGTAATCTGAGACGGGTCTGATAAAAAGAGGAGTGACCAGCAGGGAGTCACTTTCTTGGATGGGATTTATTGCCCCTTTGGCTCACATGCTATGTTGCACTACACACACCCAAGCTGCGCTTTGCCAGACGTATCCTTTTCTCCCTTCCCTGACAGAGTAGAGGACAGAGGTGCCTCCAACCAACACGTGTTTTTGCAGTAAAGCTGGGATATTAGCAGGTATGTATGTACTACGTATGTAGTCTGCTTGGTTACCACCCATCTTGTGCTCGCCTGTCTTCGCTTACGCATTGAATACACCTCCAATCTAATAAGCACAAACGGGCTCAAGCTCGATTCACAAAGTTGACAATCACTATGTGTTAACGCAAACTCAAATGTTCACAACAATTTGCAAAAGCAATGCGCTAAATGGTTGAGGTTAGGTTTGCAAGCATTATCGTTATGAATGATACAAGTTGTGGTGGGGTAATGTGAACAGTGCATGTCAATGAAGTTGATGAAGCGACTCCGTGCTCTTTTCACTTGGTCGTACGTAATTCGCAATGATCTCTGAGAAAAGTTTGGAACAATGCAGGGTGGAACAATGCATACGTACACGTATATATATATATATATATATATATATATATATATATATATATATGCATACAGTAATCCTACCCCTACTGCTGCTGACCAACAGACGAGGGAAGAGAGAGCGAAGCAACCAAGCGGGCGAGCCAGCAGCACTTTCTATGCCTATGTACTATACTACGTACGTATTAATGTACACTCCATACTGTGAGAGGGAGAGCGGACGAGGAGAGAGCCGGAGAAGAGTGGCGCAGCCATAAATCTTTTATGCAACCCCGCCGCGAAAACTGACAGCTATACGGCTTGAGGTCAGAAGCCTCCAACTAACGCGGCGTTATCAGGCTACGTTAGTTGGAAGTGACGCGGAGCAACTAACGCCACGTTACTTGAATTTTGCTCACTCTCCTGTGACTAGCTGTGATCATTGGATTTTAATCCAATGATCACAATGATCTTTAAAAAGCTGTAATAGATAAAATCGCTCTTTCGCCAATACTGTAATGATTCGTGTATAACCCCATGGGGGTGTCAAAAAATTAGTGGCCAATTTGGGGGGTTATATACGAGAGGGGGTTATACACGAAGGGGGGTTATACACGAGTACATTTATCAAAAGTGGGGTTTAGAGCCTATTATTTTTCCGCGTCAGTAATTTAGGCTTGTTTGTACTCTTCATGACATGGCAGATGCTTCAAAATTGCCTGACAAGACAATCACAGCTTCTGTTTTAGCTAGAAAACGCAAAAAAAACACCTCTCCATGCTAGCAAAACCTTCAATTTCTACCGATTTTTGCATGCTTCAGTTAGTCGCCGATTTGGGGGGGTTATATACGAGGGGGGTTATACACGAAGGGGGGTTATACACGAGTCATTACAGTATTTTCATTGCGTGAAAAGACTGACAATGCAAAAAATCTGCAGTATTCCATAAAAATTATGCGAAAACTTGACAAAATCAAGTTCAGACCACTCTTTACTTTGCATGTTCCATGGCAGTAAAAAGTAAAGTAAGTAAAAAGTACTTTTTACTGATGGAAAAGTACTCAGTAAAATATCTGAAAACAAAAAGTAAAAAGTAAAGTCGGGTAAACCAATCTGAGTTTACCAAGGACTTGCACTAAAAAGTTTTGCAGTCCTTGAGTTTACATAGGTAAAAAGTAAGTAAACACAAACAGTACTTTTTGGCCAAAAAAGACAAAAGTACCTGGAAAAAAGTACTAAGTAAAGTACTTGGAACAGCAATGTTGAAGGTATTGCGGTCACTGCATGTGCATTGCGCACACATGGTCGTGCGTGACCGGCTGGGTTGTCATGACCAAATTCTGACAACAGGGCAACAGTCGCTTGGAAACTGCTGCGAAGAGCGATTAATTAAAAGGCAGTGGCAAGAGAGATATGTACGGTATATTTTTTGTACCGTTCGTAGGCACCTCAGCATCATCTACGTACGTACGTACATTATGTCGTTTCGCCTAGCACTTGCTGTTGTTTGGCAAAGGGTACAGTATGTAGTAAGCAGGACTCCATAATAGAGAAGGACTGAGCATCTGTGAACAAACGGCGTGCGCAGAGCTACGCCCGATAAGGGCCAAAAGCGTCCCCCAACTGGGACCCCCGTCCCCCATCTGGGGGACGTCCCCCAACTCGGGGACGGCGTCTTCCAACTGGGGGACCCTGGAGGCGACACTCAGCCACATAGTAAGGAGGCGCCGCAAAAACTCATAAACTTGATGTTTCAATTTTATGCTACACCTGGGCGGTGAGCTCCAGGTCGGTGTTTACCCAGCATTCTAAGGTGCGTGCAGAATTCTGTACACATCTTTTTGCCTGGGTAAACACCCACCTGTCTCAGGTGTAACATAAAACTTGCGAAACATCAAGTTTACGAGTTTTGCGGCGCCTCCTACTACGGTATGTGGCTGAGTGTCGCCTCCAGCGTCCCCCAGTTGGGGGACGGCGTCCCCGAGTTGGGGGACGCCCCCAGGTGGGGGACGGGGTCCCCACTTGGGGGACGCTTTTGGCTCTTATCGGGCGTACATAGCTCTGCGCACGCCGTTTGTTCACAGATGCTCAGTCCTTCTCTATTATGGAGTCCTGGTAGTAGTAAAGTAGTCATCCAAAAGCAGGATCCGTACAGCCAACACGGGTCTACAATTCTGCACAAAAGCAGCTAACGTCACGCTTTATCTGTACCTTTGATCGTATCTTACACACCAGTTACAGTTACAGTTACAGTACAGTACAGTAGGACAGTTAGTACTACCATACCGTCATGTACAATGTGGCGCTAACGTGACGTACATACCACAGTACAGTACAGAAGTAGTCTAGACCAGGGCCCAACACGCCTATCTTCAACGGCGTCGCCGCTAATGCCAATTCATGCGGTGCGTTGTCATTCGCCAAGTAAGTATAAAATACGTAGGACGGTGCATGTAGGCGGAGATGGCGTTTTGAGATTGTATGGATAAAAGAACATCGACCTTTCCGCTGGCACAAAGTGCACAACCATCAGTTTAGCTGACGACTTACGTATGCGTCTGTACTCCCAAAAAGAGAGGCTGTTGTGTTGTGATTTGTGTTTCCCTTTGATCACTTCGATCTCTGTGACACCCTACAGCTACAGTATCCGCTACAATAAAATGTCAGGAAAAATTTTATTTCGTCTTGCGCTCAGCTTAGGAAAGCGCTTACTTTTCCGGAAGAAGTCGGGACAAAAATGTGGTGAATGTGGAGCAGGAGCTGATAATGGTGGTGGCAAGAAAAACCTAGTCGGAAAACTAATTTTCAAAGGTGCAACGATGGCGATACTGTAAAAATAATGTTACTCTCTTAATACTTGAGATTAGTAATTTTTCACAAAACTTGTCGTCGCTAAACCTGTTGGCATAATAGGGACTTAGCAAAAACCCGTCGCTTAGCAACCGTTCGAGAATATCCGCTGATGATGTGGTACTTTTTGTCCATATTTGTTACTTATCGTGTTTCCTGCAGTCAAACCGTGTGCCAATTTTGAGTACAAATAAAGATTATGTGTGATATATTCTTTATTGGGTTGGTAAAATACGTCACATAATGCGGAATAGCCCGAGCTATCCGTGGATACTTCAATTACAAGGAAGACTACTGTACTATTGTATATACGTAAGAGGCGATATTTCTTCAACAATTTCGAACGATAAGCTTGCCGATCCCTTGTACGTAAATACAGTAGCGTCATTAGCAATCCACCTACATACGCAAGCGCAGAGCAGACTGGGTGGTTAGATACGTAGCTGTAAAAATTCCACTGCAACTGCAATTTGCAATCTGCAATTTTTCCCGATGAACGTTGGCGTAAATTGACGACGTAAAGAGATAGACGCCTCTAGCGGATGAATCAAAGAATCAGTCATGAATGACCCGGGCAGGAAAGATTACAAAAGGCACCCGTTTTGAAAGAATGTTTAGTCTAACTTAACTTGCTCATTTCACAACAGTTTGAAGCAATATTTCTTGTAAAAAGCAGGCTAATACAACTGGTGTTCATGAAAATATCCCTTAAAAGAAAAATTATCCGGGCACTGCGAGGTCCACCACCGAAGAGAAGCAGAGAGAACGGTATGCGAAATTTATACTCTCTAAAAATTTATATTTTGTAAAATTCGTATGTGCTATACTACCCTGCACTGCAGTATGCCTCGTTCACCAGACGTCCGTAAATGCGAACGTCCATCCGTCAACCCGTGTCGGTCAACCCGAATACGGTTGACGTGGGGTTGGGTTGACGGACGGACGGCGATGGACGGACGGACACGTTACGGGTTGACGAACGGACGTACACGGACTAACGTACGGCTGATTTACAGACGTCTGGTGAATGCGGCATTATACGGTCCCGCCCCCATAGGCTACACCTATTTTGCAGGTGAAATGGCCTACGCAGCAAATTCCCCTCCTCAAAGCGATTATCTGAAGATGGGCAAGGACAAGGCGAGCAGAGCAGCTAAGAAACATAAGCCTAAGGTGAAAGCGGTCCTGAACAAGATTTCCAGTGAAATCAACGGCCTTACCAGTAAGCAACAGCAACCACCGGCAAGTGGTGGACCAAAGAAATCATCTGCAGCAGCTGGAGATGACAGCTCTGGTCATGGACAGCAGAAGCATGGACGAGAGGCCGTGGACTTCATGGAAAAAGCCTTGACGGAAGGAAGCAAGTATTCGAGGGGCAAGAATAAGTTCCTGATGGCTGGTGCGGCGAAAGTTTTGAAGAAACTGTGATTGAATTTGAATTGTATAGTATGATTGTGTTTGTGTTGAATAACGTAATCAAAATGGCGTGAATAAAGTGGAAAACGTTATGCGAACGTGAACAAATCACTGGAACTAATTATCTGAGCCGATGAAAAGCCAAAACTGAGGCTCAAAATGGCTGGCTATGCCTAGGCCTACGCATAACTACGGTATGAGGACATGACCCAAATGCGTTCTTGGAGTAGCCCACCTACTTAAAATTTTGCTACTATAAATGCCTAAATATAAATGCAGCTTCTACCTGCGCGCTTCGGAAAATAATAAATAAATAAAACAAAATAAGAAGAAAATAATAATAAGAAATATTATTGCTCCCATCGTCCCATCAAACCAGCATCTGTGAAATTATGGACAACATCGTGAATACGATCAAAGGTGCCGGTATTCAGATCGCTACTCATTTTACACCTGTTCTGAAGGTGTGCTACTCGTTTTCCATCCACACCGGTCCCATCCCTCGTGGCCGCACGAGGGACAGCAGGCTCTCGAAGCGAAAGAATAATTACGGTAGCCTACGTACGTGGTAAAAACGAAGACGACAAAGCGCGCAGCGAGCAGAGGAAGAAAAGAAGAAGCGCGCGCGTCGTGGTCTTCGTTTTTACCACGTACGTAGGCTACCGTAATTATTCTTTCGCTTCGAGAGCCTGCTGTCCCTCGTGCGGCCACGAGGGATGGGACCGGTGTGGATTCTTCCATCATTTTTTTGGAATTTGGTTGATGTATTTTGCTTTGTCACAATTAGATGCTAATTCTTATTTTGTCTTTTCTTGTTTCAGGAGTCCAAATTTCAAGAAAGCGGAGTTCTGACACCAGAGGAGGTACTTTGAAAGCTTTGCTCTATATTCATTTCCATGCAAACTGCACAGCACCGGCTACAACATTCTTTAGGGAGCTCTTTGATCAGACCATTCGCTACTTGTGCTAAGAACTGTGGGTGGTCGGGAACTGACCCCTTTGTTTTCACTCTGTTTTTCTGTGCGTTTTGATCACCGATCTGTCAAAACCTACTGAAAAACAGAGTGAAAAACCACCCATATTTCTTTCTCAGCGCAAGTAGCGAATAGTAATGTTTGATCGGCTTCGTCTTTGCAGTTTGTGGTCGCTGGTGATCATATGGTGCACCACTGTCCCACTTGGCATTGGGAAGCTGGAGATGCGTCGAAAAGGAAAGACTATCTTCCGCCAGACAAACAGTTTCTTGTCACCAGAAACGGTAAACATTTCTGCTCAATTACTTGCCCATTTCATTCTTTGAAAGCCCATTATCTCGTTTGGGTACTGTGGGGCAAGTCTGGCCTTGGCCTGGTCCATATGGCAGTAAAAATATTGTGGGAATCGTGAGAAAATTCATCGCCAGCTCTTTCACGCAATATGCCGATTCCTAGTGTAAGAGCTAAAATTGACTATGATTGCCCCTTCCAAATTATATTTTGCCCACTTTACTTACTTTCCAATCGCCCTCTGCTTTATCGTTATTCATTTTAGTGCCCTGCTACCGTCGATGCAAGCAGATGGAGTACGATCCGGAACAAGAAAAGCTCTTAGACGACCTGGACGGCAAGGAAGGAGAGGGATGGGTGGACACGCACCATTTCCCATCGGACGGCGGGAGCCTAAATGCAGCCGTGGCAGGTAGGTGCCCCTATGGCTCATTCATATTCTTAGGATATAAGGTACTGTGGGATAAACCCGGACACGGGGTAAACCCGGACACCGAAGCTTTTCTGGACTAGCCGCTTCAGCAAAATAATGAACATGGCAGCTCATTGGAAAGAGAAGAGTTTATAGAATCGATTGGTAGACACTTGTCTCAATCGGTCGTATGGTTGTTGAGATATACTAGTTGTCCGGGTTTACCCCCGTGTCCGAGTTTACCCCACAGTACCCTACCCTCGGCGCATCTATGGCTGCCTGCCCATGCCTTTGCGTGTATCGAGCCATGGACTCACATACGTAACCGTACGCCCAGCGCACATCTCCTATGTGAATGGGCCATGACGTGGCGCGTTGGGGCTGAACGGAACGCGGCACGTGACAAATCGGTGGAAGGTACGGGGAATCGAACCCGTCTGTCACAGCCTGTGGACTCTACTAGGCGCACGTCCACGTACCTCCCACCCAGGGGGGGGGGGGGGGGGGGGCTAACATGCTGCATACCAGTAGAGAAGTGGTGTTTGCAAAAAATTACTGGCCTCAAACGCTATTGCCTCGAAATACTATGTATGTATGACATACTGCAAACAGGTGTGAGCGAGATGTCTCTGGGAGGAAGCGACGTAGGGACTGGGACGACGGGGGCAAAGGAAGAAGCAGCAGAAGATGATGATGATGAGGGGCCGGCAATGGATATGGACAGTTTTGTGGAAAGCGGAGCTATCGACGAGGAAGACCCGGTATGCATGCATATGGTAGAGGAGCGTGGGGAACCCGGACACCTTTGGTTTTTCTGAATTTGCCACTTCAGCAAATGATAGCTGGTAGCTCATTTGAAAGAGGAGAATTCAAGGAATCGATTGGTAGAATACTTGTCGCAATCGGTCGTATGGCTGCTGAAATATACTAGGTGTCCGTGTTTACCCCACAGTACCCTATATGAGCGTGGGGTAAACTCTGGCAGTGGGGTAAATTCCGGACTCCTAGGGGGAATCTGGGATGAAAAAATATACCGCTGGTCACTGCTGAGTGGGTAGAGTGCTAGAGCGTAGCCCAGTTCGCAATGCGTACGTAAGCAGCCGCTAAAGGTTGCCCCAATTTCGTATGAGCATGTTTAGCATCGAGGCCTACGTACGCTCGGCGTGTCCATGGTTCGAAACCACGCAAAGGCATGGACTAAACGCTGAGCGCATTTCCTCGCAATGTGAATGGACCAAGCACGCCGTACTGTTGTAGCCTATATAATTGTATTCGTGTTTCAGAATGAGCTGGTTGTTCCGTCGAAGGCTGCAGACAGACAAATGTCAGAAAGCGGACATATTCTCGAAACGCGTTCCTATGACCTGAACATCACCTACGACAAGTACTACCAAGTGCCCAGGCTGTGGCTTACAGGATACGACGAGGTACGTACACTACGTACTTATTCTTATTTGGGGTGTTGTCTGAAGTAATAGTAAAAACTGACTCATCTCAGAAAATGCCATAAGTAACCTTTTTCAAGAAGGCATACTTTTGTTCGTCAGGTTGAAATGCAAGGAAAGCGCTGTCAGATGCGGTGCTTATGCCGTAAAACGGTGTTTTCTATGCAAACCATTGTTCTTTATTCGTCGTTCGCGGTTGATGATAGGGGGTTGTATACGAGGGCAAATGAGCTTAGTGGCCGATCAGATCACATGACGAGATGAGAGGAATTTGAAAACTACAATATATAGCCGCGGTTCAGAAGTGTTGGACTTTTTTGTAGAAACGAAAACCGCTTTCCGTTGACCAGATGTACGAGGACTTTTCGCAAGATCACGTGAAGAAAACGATCACAATGGAGACGCATCCACATCTTCCTGGCCCACCCATGGCATCCATTCATCCCTGCAGGTATAGTATCGTGGGGTAAGCCCGGCCATGGGACAAATCCGGCCCCCCAAGCTCCTGTGTACTTGCTGTTTCAGCATATGGTGAACCAAATACGTAGCTCATTTGAAAGAGGAGAGCTCAACGAATCGATTGATAGTGTCTCAATTCCTTGAAACTATAGTGGCCGGATTTTCCCGTGGCCGAGTTTACCCCACAGTACCCTACAAAGTAGAGTTGGGTTTTTCGGAACTGAAGCCGTCGAGTTATGCCGATCAGCTTTTGGTTTATCAATACAGGTGTGTAGTGCACCTCTGTGTAGTGTGTACACATGCTTTTCAGGCATGCTGAAGTGATGAAGCGTTTGATCGAGCAACTGGCGGAAAATGGACGAGAACTGGGCGTGCATCAATATCTGCTGATCTTTCTCAAATTTGTGCAAGCAGTCATTCCGACGATCGAGTACGATTATACGCAGAGTGTCACCCTGTGAATCGAATGTGACTTTCGAAGCAGTGACTACGAGAGAGTGAAAGGTGAAAGAAAAGAAATCAGAATTCATGTTTATGTGTATGGTACGTGCATATAGTAGTTTTGTATTGGGATGAATTTTATTGGAAATTTTTTTATGGTTTTAGTGTATGCACTCTATGTTTGTTTTGTAGCAGTTCTTATGTACGTAACGTGCAGGATATATGTAGTATGTATACTGTAGGGATATTGAGCCCGCAATATCTGTAGTTTAAGTCTGGCCAATAGCAGTTGGCACTTGGACTCAAGGCGAGTTGCGTAGTTTGCATGTACTTCTGCTAAATAGGAGTACACGAAGCGTGGACAGAAATCCGCATTTGTAAATCTATTTTACACAACGTGCCTTGAGTCCAAGTGCCAACTACTATTGGCCAGACTATAGACTCTTGCATACTGCTTCTTCACAATTTCTATGAGTAATGGCCCATTCACATCGGAGGCAGAGACAAGTGTTGGGCGTACGCTCGGCGTGTCCATGGCTCGACACACGCAAAGGCATGGACATCCTCCATGGATGTGCCGGGCGTACGCCAATCACTTTTCCTTCCAAACTGTGGATGAGCCATTAGAGATTTATGTACCTACAGTATGTCTCATTTTATCGCTTCTTATTGCTCACTGACACCACAGCCAGCCAGATACCTTTGTGCCATCTGGCGGTAGTAGCTCAGTGGTTTGAGGCGCTCCTCGCCGCAGCGGTTCGGATCCTTTCCCGCCTCATCCCACCTTCTCATTTTCACGATCAGCTCACATCTCCCTTGATCTTTCTCCAATGTTTCAGCCTCAGCTGGAGTCAATGGACCGCCTTGGAATGCCAACGTTTGCTTGCTACTCCAGCTCAGATCTAAAATTTTCACGAAACATCATTCTTGCGAGTTAGTTTTCCATTTTGTGAAGATTTGCTTGCTTGCGGGGTTTTACTGTTGTAGTAGTCCGGCTCTTTCCAACACAAGTATCTTTTCGCCAAAACGTGATCTCTGACAATGTTGGTCACTTCAGTTGGAAAGCCCTTGCTCTCCAAGTAATCAGCTCCCATCTCTGCATGATGGACTATGCCCAGTGATTGACCATTTACTTTCATTTGTTTGCCACCAGTTTTCATGCCTTGCATGTGGCCAATGTCGTGGAAAAATGCGCCAAGAATTACCTGGAAATTAGTCAAGCTGGCAGAGAAAAAGTGCAATACTATTTCATATGACAATATGGGCTTCTTTTCATCATGATTTCGTACGTTAGTTGGTTGACCCTCTGACTCCGCCAACATGGCAACTTGAATTTGATGGTCCCGCAACGTTAGGTCTTCTCCAAAATACATAGCGGAACCTGCATCTTCATACAGTTGAAAAATTTCATCTAGGCAATTGGTCGCCATACTGTTTGAGCGAGCATTATGCAGTTTGGAAGCTTATCTTTTATTGCTGCACATAAAAACATAAATACGGAAGTTTTACTGATGACACAATGCGTTTGTGCCAGTTTATTGCACAAGATAGCACAGCTGCTTTACAATGCGTACACAGCTAAAAAAGAAACATCCTGAGAGACGCAACATTAACATTAAACAATACCAATAAATACATTTTTGTAAATACGTATACCCAACCAGTGGAATTCGCATATATTGTAACTGTAAGTATACAACTGGGCGCACCATGTTATTTCCCATTAACGTTGTTGTTGTATGCCAACATACATTTCTAAATTCCATGTAAACGCACACTGCCTCAAAATGGTAGCCCAATATTTCATGATATTTCACAATTGTACAGCCAACCATATTTCTTTTACAACCAAGTCATACAACTTTCTGGTTGAAAAGTTTGCATTCACAGTATTTCTCTTCAACAGTTTTAGCGATAAAATTCATCATCACAAGCCCAATCCAGGGATAGACATTTAGGATAAAAGTTATTGGCTCATTTTCATTCATGAATGATGGCGTAAAGCAACGACACCTCGTATCAAAACAAACACACGTTAGCTAGCCCCATCCATAATTTACCTATACACTTACCAAATGGTCACACTACACTCACACTGCATCGACCAGGCTCGATATAACACCCAGATTGATATGTCTCTGACATAATAAAATAAGCATCGAGCAACAAGGTTTTGGAGCCAGTCCAGGATTTTTAGCTACATGTACCGTCAGTATATTCTTCCCTCATCAATACAGCTGATCTTGGTGGCTGATTGAAAAAGTTTGTAAGCAAAACGTGCAAGAAGCACCTTTCTTGCAAGAAAAAAAGCTGAATTCTCTTCTTATTCAAAAGAATACAACTAGCTAAAAACCAAAGAGAACCATCAACAAACAAACATAGGTCCATCCATACGCACTCATCATTCCAAATTCCATCCACCTACTAGGGTACCATGGGGTAAACCCGGCCACCTAAGCTCCTTCATAACTTGCTGTTTCATGGTCCTTCATAACTTGCTGTTTCATGGTCCTTCATAACTTTGCTGTTTCAGCAAACGATGAACCAAATAGCTGATTTGAAAGAGGAGAGTTCCAAGCAATCGATTGACATCAGATTTGTCTCAATCGGTCCATTGGTTGCTGACATATCCAGGCTTGAAACTGTTGGTGGCCAGGTTTACCCCGTAGTACCCTCTACAACCTAGCAAGACATGGTTTTCTGATGCGTTTTGCCTCCATCAATCCACTGCTTACTGACATATCCAGGCATAAAACTTAGGTAGCCGAATTTTCCCCGTAGTACCCTCTACAGCCTAGCAAGACATGGTTTTCTGATGCGTTTTGCCGCGTCGGGGTGAGCGGGGGCGACTGTAGAGCGAGTCGTCCGACAGCCACGTTCGCATGCCGCCGGTCGGGCAGCCGCGAATGTGCAGATTGTCCACGTCGCCCAGGCGGTGAGCGATCTCCGACATGGTGATGGGCGGGGAGAAGGGCTCCGTGGCGTAATCCTCACCGCGACGCTTGATGCACCACCACAGCAGGAAACTGAGCAGGGTCGCCACGATCTGTTAGTAAACGCGAAACGGTAAGGGTTAACCAGCTCCGTAATGCTCTGACCCGCAGGGCCCGCCGGTCACCCGGTACCGAATAGAAGCGCCGGCGGAAAAGGAGAAAATTATTGATCCGACCAATGACTGCGGGTGACCCGAGGGTGAGGACCCGCGGGTCAGAGCATTATGGTGTATGATGGGTCAGACCAGAGTGAACGTAGATGGTGAAACACTTTACGTCTACAACGTTACGTAAAATACGTATACAGTAGAGATGGGCCGAGACTCTCGGTCTCGGAAATCTCGGTCATTTTTGGCGATCTCGGTCTCGGTCTCGGTCTCGACTTTAGAATTTTCAAATTCTCGGTCTCGGTCTCGGTCTCGCAACTTTTAGGGCCTATTTTAGGCGAGACCGAGACTAGATTGAAATCGTGCTTCACAAGCAATTTTTACGCATTTCCGCTGAGATTTTAGCTGCCTATCATGAAAAAATTTCCCCTGCGGGGCGATTTTAGCCATGTAATGTAGAAAATAGAAGTGAAGCACCTATTCGCCACTGTTTTCGTCATTAAAATTTTCATAGAAAACGACCATCAGAAAAAATAGAAACGAAATTCCATAAGTTTTTATACCAATGCTTAGTCTCGGTCTCGATCTCGGTCTCGACGAAATTCCCTAATCTCGGTCTCGGAAAAAATTCAAAGTCTCGGTCTCGGTCTCGTTTTCAGCAACAATCCAGTCTCGGCCCATCTCTAGTATACAGTACCTGACTGACCGACAATACATAAACTCCAAATTACCCCTCTAGCTCTTAAATTTATCTCACTTTGAGCACGAGTACGATGCTTCCGTATCGTATGCGGAACATGTCGATGTCGTAGAGGAGGCAGGTGGTGCCCTGTTTGCCGCACACCGGCTTCCACACCATGCACGTGGTGTCGATGACCCAGCCGAAGAGAATGGGCGCGGGGAGGTAGGCCAGCAGACGCAGCATCACCACTTGCAGCCCCAGCGCGAACGCCTTCTCGTCCTCCGACACCGCCCTGAAAACAATAACAGGGTAAACACACGGGTACGGTACTGTGGGAGTAAACCTGGCCAACTAAGCTCTTGTGAATTTACTATTTTCAGCAAATGATGAAGCGAAAAGCTCATTTGAAAGAGAAGAGTTCAAGGAAGCGATTGGTATATGCATGGACCGCTTCAAAATATGGATCTCTTGAATTTTAGCACTGGATTTTGAATTGGTTCAAACATGCTATAGTCTGGCCAACAGCAGTTGGCACTTGGACTAAAGGCGCGTGCGTAAAATAGATTTACAAATGCGGATTTCTGTCCACGCTTCGTGTACTCCTATTTAGCAGAAGTACCTACATGCAAACTGCGCAACTCGCCTTGAGTCCAAGTGCCAACTGTTATTGGCCAGACTATAGCAGTCCACATTATTGAGGACATCTTGAATTCTGTTCACGTTCTAAAATTTCCAACAACTTTATTCAGAGGTCCACAGTTTGAAAAGCGGTTCATTGGACTGAATACTCACGTTCAGTATGCAGAGTTCACTCACCTTAGCGTCACCATGACCAATGGCATCTGATTATTGGATGCGACGAAAGTGAGCAGGAAGAGTCCGAGCAAGAACGGATAAAGCATGCGACAGCCGGACGCACACACGCCCGTCGTCGCCTCACCACCGAAAGACGACGAGGCAACAGGAGCAGCAGGAGTAGATAACGAAGAGGGAGAGTGGGACACTACTACCACTGAAGGAGTAGAGGAGGAGGGGGAGGAGAAAGCTGCGGGATTCACCCAGCTGCCAGGCGCGAATTGGCTGCTATTGCGCGGAATGCATTTGCAGTCCAAGTACTTCGTCTGCAATAAAAGAACAAGACACTCCGCCTATACCCTTGTGACGTGCCGCGTTCCGTATTGCGATAACCGGGCCCCGAAAGGGGGGGGGGGGGAGAGAAATAGGACCGAACGGGAATCGAACCCGCTACCCTCGGTCACTGTGGACTTAGGCGCACCGAGGAGAGCTCAAGGAATCGATTCTAATATGTGTCTCAATCGGTTCACAGGTTGCTGAGATATGCAGCCCTAAAACGTAGGTGGCCGGATTTTCCCATGGCCATGGCCGGGTTCGGTTTTACCCCATAGTACCCTACCACTTTGGTGATGAACTTTGGTCCGATCACAGTCATCGTCTCCTCCTGCACGGTTTCGGGTTGTATGCATCCGGCGAAGCAGGGCGAGAAGTAGGTGCGTCCGTCACTGCCGCACACCGGCACGTAGTCGTTGCGCTGACAGCCGCACGCCGCGTTGCACGGATTCGTCAGGTTCACCTTCGCCTTCACCAGAGAACTACAACACGCAGAGCAGCACGCAACAGGATGCATACACACGTATGTACATACATACCCGTGTTACGTACATACAAAGAGCGCCGACTAATTTCTGAGCAATCCTATGGGCAAAACAAACAGTATGGCGGCAAACACGATGCCAAGCCCTTAATATGCAAATCAGCTGCAATGTCAGAGTTAGGGGTTCTGCTTTGTAGGGTACTGTGGGGTAATCCGGTCTCATCAGCTCCTTTGAACTTGCTGTTTCAGCAAACGATGAACCAAATAGCTCACTTGAAAGAGAAGAGTTCAAGGATGGAATCGACTGACATCATATCAGTCTCAATAGGTCCATTGGTTGCCGAGATATGCAGCCTTGAAACTTTTGGTGGCCATGTTTTCCACAGCTGGGTTTACCCCACATTACCCTATTTCCGAGTTCTCACATACCTAATATTTCCGCTTGCCTACTGGAGAACTGTGGCTTGCTACTTTCCTTATCCTTTCTACCTACAACACATCACGCTTACTCTGGTAGAGCGAGCAGTGAGCTGTCGTACTGCTTGAACTTTCCCACCAGATCCGGATTCGCACAGCCGAACACGAAGAAGAGGCCCAGCAGCAGAGCGCAGGCCGTATTTACCCCGGCTACCATCTTACTCACGCTGATCAGCTGCAGCTTCTTTCGTTTCAGCACCCAGCCGCCCATAAAAATACCCACGCAGGCACCCGGTATTGCAACTGCTCCTGCAACATACAGTACAGCATGCCACACACGTTTAGCAGTTGGATAGCAGGAGTGGGAACAATCGGGTACGAGATATGTCTCAATAGTGCGCTACACACGTGGTGGTGAGTAAACTCACGGTGAGTTTGAACTTTCAGTTTCAGTTTTGCATATTGAGAATTCTCACTTGCTCCAACTCACATGTTCATACGTGCTGAATTTGAAACTCACGGAGAATTCACCCGCCCTTCTATGCTTGATCGCATGCTTACGAGGAATTCCCAGGGAGTTTACTCATCACGTGTTGTAGCGCCCCACTGTTCGACCAGGTCAATTCTAGCGGTCGAAATTACCTCCAACTTTTACCCTACATTACCTATCCCAAGTTACCCAACAGTACAGACTCATCTCCTACCTATCTTATCTACTTTATTCTATACAACCCAAGCTATCCCTACCGACTCATATTTCCTACCTATCCTATCTACTTTATTCTACACAACCCAAGTTATCCCTACAGACTCATCTCCTATACCTGTATCTACTCTTATTCTGACCTGTGAGTATGCTGGCGTCTGATTTGGTGACGCCGAACTGTGTCTCCAGGTACTTGGGGAGGAAGACGGTGAAGCCGGAGACGATGGCCAGGTCGAAGCAGGCAGCCAGGGACGCCACCATGTACACGCTATTCGAGAACAGCCTGCAGATCGACACCGGAATGCCTGGAAGCAAGCAAACGACATTCAATAAAAAAGGGAACCACACGCTTCTTCAACAGATGCTTCGTCAAAAGTGTTAGTTAACTCCTCCTCAATCGGCTCGTCACAGCTGGTCAGCCAGTTGCGCAACCAACATAATATGGAAGGGTTGCGCAATCGACGCCAACCGGCCGGCATACGTATACAAATGGGAGCTGCGCAACTGACGTTAACTCTCTCCGAAATGGGCTGGCCCGCGGTCCGGTCCATTGGTTGCTGAGATATGCAGCCCTGAAACTTTGGTGACCGGATTTTCCCATGGCCTGGTTACACCCTATTCACTATATGCAATAAGAGTCAGTGCTACCTCGCGAGGCGACCCCTCTGAACTAACCTTGATTTTCAGTGCAACTTTTGATCGGTAGTCGACGCGAAGGTAGGCGCGGTCGTCATTCTTGCTCGTTTGTTTCTTTCCGCGCCGACCTTCGTGTCGACTACCGATCAAAAGTTGCACTGAAAATCAAGGTTCGTTCAGAGGGGTCGCCTCGCGACCAAGCACTGGCTCTTATTGCATATGGTGAATACTACCCTACACACATAGTACCTTTCAGACTCTTTCCCCACTCCTGTCGCTGTTCCACCCGTCTCCTCTCCCGCGCTCTCTCCTCTTCCGCCACCTCCTCCGCAGTTTTCGACGCTCTGTCGCTTCCCTCTATCGCCCCTACCCGGTTCCTCTCCCCTGCTTCATCTCCTTTTGAGGCTACAGAAGCAGAGGGAGTGCCGACGACTGATGTCGCCGCCTCTTCTGCCGAAGGCGAAGTCGCAGCCGTCAAATGCTTGAGTTTTCGAGGAAACCCGAAAAATGGCAGGCTGAAAAGAGCACAAGAGAGAGATAACCGAACGAATCAGCGCATGGTGAAGTCAATGCACCTGTACAAACTGTACTATAGTCTGGCCAATAGCAGTTGGCACTTGGACTCAAGGCGCGTTGCGTAAAATAGATTTACAAATGCGGATTTCTGTCCACGCTTCGTGTACTCCTATTTCGCAGAAGTACATGCAAACTACGCAACTCGCCTTGAGTCCAGGTGCCAACTGCTATTGACCAGACTATAGGCATCTAAATCAATCTATGTCCTAAATCAATCTATGTCTACAACTTTTCCGTATGTACTGTTCAGCTGTAGTCTGGCCATTCGTTCTGTGTAAAACAGACAGACATACGGATGTCTGTCCGTGTTTCAGAATGGGCAATCTGCGCAGCATGGGCAAAGTTCCATAGGGAACTCCTCTGACCAGACCATAGTGCAGTGAACGTACATATTCTTGGGCACGGGTTGTACGTTACAAAATTAAAATACCCCATCTATCTTTGTATTACCAAACATATATAACTCTTCATTATTGGGAAGAAAGGGCGACTGTTTTGGTAAGTATGCCCATTCTTCCCAATACAGGAGTTATACAATCTTGGTATTACATTTAGTACCTGAACAGGAAGTAGAAGGCTCCGCACACGATGAATCCGCCCCACCAGCAGCCGATCCAGGCCGGGTCTGACCGGGGCAAATCTGGTGGGGCAGGGGGACTCACGTAATTGGACAGCATGAGAGCGCCCATCAGAAAACCGCACACGGGTCCGAACGCCACGAATACGTACATAAAGGCTGCAACAACAGCACAGCTGCGCTAATGAAGCACATGCATAAGTACATAAACATAACACGTTGTTGTAATCCACCAGAAAGTACAATGCAGAGCGTTTCATAGCCGTGGAAGACTCTTTCGCGTGACATGTTAGTTAGTGTGATATTTTGATTTTGAACAAAGTCCTTCACGGCTAATAAAATCGCTGCGCATTCTATTGGGGAGTGGACAATACGTGTGTACAGTACACAGATGAGCTGAGCTAAAGAAAAGTGATATGAACGTACTCGTGAGCACACTCAATGATAACTCAACTATAGTCGGGCCAGTAAGAGTTCGCTATGGCATTCGAGGCGCGTTGCGAAAGATAGATTCACCAAATGCGGAATTCTGCCCATGTATTCTGTACTCCTATTTAGCAGAAGTACATGCAAGCTACGCAGGACGAATTGAGTCCCATAGCGTGAACTCTCTCAGGCCAGACTATTCGCCTTGCTCCATAAGAGCAGTTGTCGTTTCGACCGTCCCGCCGAATTTGAGCTGTAGGTAGTTATCACACACACGCAAAGCACGCCGAAGCAAGCGATTATTTTGCGTGTGCGTAATAACTACAGCTCAAATTCGGCGGGGCGGTCGAAACGACAACTGGTCTTATAGAGCAAGGCGAATAGTGAGCACGCTCAATCACAACTCAACTCTTGAGCATGCTCAATCACAACTCAAATCGTGAGCATGCTCAACCACACCTCAACTCGTACTCCACCCTTCCCTTCCCCCTCACTGTCCTTACCAAGATAGACGGAAGAGCTCTCCTTTGGCACGTGGTTGTCGATGTATGTGGTTCCGAGAGTGAACAGGGGACTGCCGCCGATGCCCAGCAGCACCTCTGCCAGCATCAGGACGAAGACGTACTTGCCGGCGCTGGACGCCGCCGTTTCCGCGCACGCCGCCGCTTCCATGTCCCCGCCAATCGGCGTCGGCCGACACACGTCCACGGGCAGTGATTGGTTGGACGAGGGGGGCGGGGGAAGAGCGAGGGCGGGCGCGGAGGCGAGAAAGTGCGGGAGGGAGAAGAGGAAGGAGCCGACGGCCAGCAGAATCCCGCCGCAGCCCACCCAGCGAGGAACGTGGCCGTTGGAACCTGCAACGACAGACAGTCGAGGAAACTTTAACCCCCTCCGTAATCTCAGATGGCCGCATGCACCCCCGCGCGGCCACCACGGCAACGACCAAAGTCACTGTTTTCTGCCCACAGCACCCCACGGCTATGGGCGGCCTGGAAACAAGGGGTGTATTCGGCCATCTGAGATTATAGAGGGGGTTAACACATACCGCACCAAGGCGTCATTGTTGTCAACAAGTCGCTCAACTGTTGTCGGTTTGTAGTCCGGTTGTGATCGAGGGTAGCAAATTTGATTCCCGCTCGGTCGGATTTCCTCCCCCCCCCCCCCTCCCTTTTCGGTGCCTGTAATCGCCATACGGAACGCAGCACGTCACAGTACAAACCGAACCCAGCCATGGCGAAATCCGTCAGCTCAGCAACCATGGACATTGAGACAAATATAATATCAATCGATTCCTTGAGCTTTCCTCTTTCAAACGAGCTATTTGGTTCATCATTTGCTGGAACAGCGAGTTGGCCGGGTTTACCCCATAGCCGGGTTTATCCCACAGTACCCTACGTTACGTATCTGTCATCATTCCGCAACATAATGCCAAAAACTGTTGCACGAAGTTGGGACGGGACACCTGGTGCAAAAATAGCGCGCTACACACGTAGCGAGTGAACTCATGGGGAATTCCCCGTACGTATGCGATGAAGCATAGGGAGTCCGGTGAAATCACCGTGAGTTTGAAACTCACCGTCGTGTGAACACGTGAGAAAAATTTTGCGCTTGGGGAGCAAGTGAGAATGCTCTACATAAAAATGAAACTCGAAGTTCAAAATTCACCGTGAATTCACCGAGAGCTTACTCACCACGTGTGAAGCCCACTAATGAATATACAGCTCAGCAAACTTACCAAAGTAAGACACGAAGAGCACAGAGAGCAGACTGCCCAGTTCATACGAGCTGACCACTAGGCCGGCAGTGGCGGATCGTATCTCGAACCTCTTCTCGATCGTCGTCAACACCGACATAATGTAACCCGTCGCCAAACAGCCGTGTACCGTGATCAACAGACAGATGGCCGCGCAAAAGCACTTGATGCTCATCCACGCCGGGTGATTTTGCAATCGGTTAACCGCCGCCTTAGCCTTCAGCGCCGGCGTCCAACTGCGCTCCGAACTTCCTCCGCTGCCCAGTACCGACCACTGGCTACTGTTCACAGCGTGATCGGTTAACACGACCGGCGGTTGGCCGTCCTGCGAGTAATAGTTATTGTCGTGATAACCCTCGCCTCCTATCGGCGTAAGCGTCCCGCTTCTGTTCGAGTAACCCACAGCCAAAATGTCGGTTCCGGAAGAACCGGTTGGGATTGAGCGCTTAAACTGCTGCTTCGTCATTATGCCAGCTCCCGCCTTCTTCCCCGAGCTAGGGGATGAGTTAACGATCGTCCGAATCGGCGGACTGTGACTAATTGGTGGACCTCCGCCGATGGGAAATTCGCCTTCGATCAACTTGAAGGTATCGTTTCTCTTCGTTCCTTCGTTCGACGTCGAAGCCATACTCAATTTTCGCGATTTTCTGCCCTTAACCCCTCCCGTATCCGACTGTCGCGTCTCCGCGGCTTTGCTTCATTTGCAGCTGCGCTTCTTCACTTCCCAATCAGCTGATTTTAGATTTTGGCTGCAGAAAGATGGTTGCTCATCCGTCATTCCGTGCGTTAAAACTCTGCAAAACAATGAATATTGCACGTTACATTAAACATCCGAAAAATGTTTCTATCCAACGCAGCACACCATCAACAGAGCGCGCCATACGGAAGCCTATATCCCTCAAATCCTACCCGCTACTGCGTGTGTGTTTTCGCTCATTCGAAGAATTTTCTCAGCTTTCAACACAAATGCTGACGTGTTTGTTTGTTTTTCACAAATTCACATTACGACCCCCTGCCTCTAACGGCAAATTGAAATATTCCCAGCGGTACCAGACACCGTTTATTATCTATCATCCCTTCAAGTGCCTGCAGAAAATCTGGTTCAAGCAGACCGCAAAATCGGCAAGCGGATTACAACAGCCCAAAGCCATCAAAAGCAGACAGCACGGCGTACGTATTGTAGGGACCTGCTTAGAGCGTTTGTGAACCCGTGTATGTGTGGTTGATGCTTCAAATCTTAGGGTAGCTTGGGTAAAACCGGGCAAGAGATAAACCGGACATCAAGCTTTTCTCAGCTATGTCTAGGACTATTGCAGACCAATACAGCTGGATCTGGGTCGAGTAATGATATAATGGATTGCTATGTTTCTTATGGTCACGAGTACGTAGAACTAGATAGTTGAAAAACTATATTTGGAAATTTTCACTTTCTATCCAGTTTCACCCCAACATAACCTATAACTTAGCAATTCGATACAGGCTTTTTAGAGAGCGGTCAGCGCATTATTGTCCACTGGTCTTCAACAAACAGTTGCAAACGGCAAACACAAAGAGGCTCGCCGAACAAAGAAAGGAATTCGATGCCATTTCGGCAACAACTGAGCATATTGAGAACAAAGACGCAGCCGCGCTTATGTACAACCCACCCACCCACATACACCTACCATAAAGTACTTGAAGAAATCGGCAGAGAATAACAGTCCTATAGAATTTTGAGGGAAAGTTGAACTGGAACTAGTAGCACAACACAAAGCCATAAAGCTCATAATGGCAGACAGTTCAAAACTACGATATTTACTCGACTCAGATGAGAAGTGTGAAAGAATGATTCGCCTGCTAAGCAAAACACTAATGGATTTTGTTAGATATTTGATAATTTGGCTGGCAGAAAATAATCTGAGAGCTGGTCAAAGCACAATCAATGGCAATAGCACACAAAACACAGACAGCTCACATCAAGCACGACAACAGACTACCCAAAAGCCACGTCCAAGTCCAGCTACAAATGAGGACAACTAAATACATAGATTGTGTACTGTACGTGTACACACTGTACTGTACTGTAACAGCTTAACCCCCCCCCCCCCCCCCAAGTTAAGATACGCCATCAAAAAATAGATCTTACATGTGAATGTTATCGCAAACATTCCAACGACGTGTTTCCAAACGAAATCTTTCTATTTCCGCTCAAGTTCACTCTCCTCCCTCCCACAGACAAACTTATTCAAAAAGTTGACTTCATCAAGTGGAAGAAAGAGAGACATTTCCAGAATTTGCGCAAATAAGTACGTACAACGACGACCACACATAACATACATAAGTGTGGGAAGTTCGGAACAGACGTGACGTCAAGACAAGAAAACAGGGGACGGACACAACCAACGGTTTACACACACACCCACACGAGCGCAGGACATCTTGTGCGACAGTAAAGTTTTTCCCAAGCACCAATCCAATGGCAACGTCGCGAGATCTGAGTGTGTAAAAAAACTTTCCGCTGTTCACCAACAGCTAAAGCACAGCACTTCTCAGGTCAAGCTGGACAGACAGACACACGTCTGTAACATACGTACGTACTTCATTAGCGTTGTACCAAGCTAACGCATAGTCGGTTTCTGGAGCTAAAAAACGTACCGTTCTTCTCAATTCAAGCTTTCAAGCGACCTCCACCCTCAAAAGCACCTCGGAAATCGGAACACAATTGTGTACAGTAAGCAAGTAGTGAACCGCGTCCAATACGAACGCATCCCTTCCCATCCGAAAATGCCAGAAACTTTTAAGCGGCGACAAAAGCTCGAATATGAAGAGCGACACTGAAGCTCACAGACCTGCGTCCTACCTAGTACACAACTGTACCGAAACGAAGTCCACATTGTGTCGCACATGAGCGACACAAAGACAAAACATCAGCAAAAATGGGCGACAACAAAAGCATCCGCCGTGAAAATTCACGGGAATTGTGAGAGGAAAAATACGGCAACAAAACCAATTGCGCTGCTACTGTAGTAAACACATTACATCGGCAAATCAAATCAGGTGAATAGAAATTGCAAGTCAGCACAAGCGAAATGGCACAAAAGCCAAAGGATCACGCACCTGTCATACAGAAACCAACTTATAGTTCGCTCACAAACCCGATTTTCGGGAGAAAATGAAAGCACAATAAATTACGCAATTTTACCCCATGATTTTCGGAAAAAATATTATCTTTCGCAAAGGGCGATGTGAAAGCGCGTTTACATTCACGCAAATGCCGCGATAAAATTAGCGTCTCCTGTTGTTATGCAATTATGTAGGATCGGACAGTTCAGCTCACATGGTGTGCAACCCACTTGAACTGTGCCTGCCACATTTCCTTTCATGCCAGATAAAGCTAGCACTAGCCAAAGCACTGCCTTTGTCATAAGATCTCTGGCAATGTGCGCAAAATGAATTCAGATTCAGAATAGCACAAGTAGGGTACTGTGGGGTAAACCCGGCCACCTAAGCTTCTCTGAACTTGCTCTTTCAGTAAATGATGAACCAGGGTAAGTAAACCATGAAAGAGAAGAGTTCAAGGAATCGATTCATATCATCCATTTGTCTCAATCGATCCAATGGTTGGGAGATATGCAGCCCTGAAACTTAGATGGCCGGATTTCCCACGGCCGGGTTTACCCCACAGTACCCTAATACCCGATCAGCCCACACATGGTGGCAGAACCTGTGTTGGTCGAGTAAGAGCAATGTTATTGCTCCTGAGCTATACAGAAAGACACAATAATGCGTGCGGCGCGCAAAGCCCATTGCAAAAGCAAACGGAAGCTTACGACACAAAAGAAAAGCTCTTTTCTCGGCAACTAAATCCTGCCTACCGACCAGACAGACGCACTACATGGGATCAGTGGAAAAAAGCCTAACACAAGAATGGGGGTTCGAAATAAATAAACATCGGCAAAAAATAACTGAACAAAGAATAATATTCTAATATTCGCGTCGAGTCTATCCATGCACTGTGGAACGGAAAAGGCCTTTATACAAGTTCAGTGGCAATGACCCAATAAAGGTGAGGACTGAACTAGCTGAACAATAATTGACCAACAAATCAGACCACAGCAAAATGCAAAATAATGGGTATTTACTAACTACGTACGTACTTTGCAAAACGGTTTCTGAACAATAGCTATTATCTTGACGGCAACATTCCTAAGGTACCGAAAAGGGTTGCCTATTGTCATTCAATCCCAAAATAAGAGGACACAACATGGCATGACATACAGTACGTCACATGCAAGTAGAACAGGATATTCCAGAACGAATGCACATTCTTCTATTCGTTACGCGAAAAGATTGAATAATAGGCAAGAAATGAATGATAAATAAAAGGATATTTCTCAGATCTGCGAGGCAAGATATATTTGACGTTGTCAATCTGAGACTCACTTTTGAGACGGACAACGCACGTCTTATTCCTTCCTGTAGATTTCCTGGATATCTCAGAATTTCACGCAAAGCAAGCACAGGGAAGACGAGAAAAGTGCAATCAGGCAAAATTCCCTCAAAAGATGGCTCTGTCGTCTGTTCCCTCGATAACTCATACATGATGATTGCGAACACCGCAGGCTAAACATACGTACGTACATACCGTACGTTGTTACGTAGCTTCAATATCGACTGTGTTGAAAACGACAACCCAAAAGCGAAGACTATGTACGAAGCACTAGACTTTCGACTTTATCGGACATTCAATATCCACTCCACTGATGACCAAAGGCTAGGCCAGGCTTGGTCAAGTTCAAACAGGAAGCAATCAAGCATGAAACTCACTCTCCCTATGCTAAAAGTGAGTGAGACATAGCGCAGTCTGACTGAAATTTCAACCACGTAAAAGCGAAGTTGTCAATAAAATTTTGCGGCAAAGTAAAGTAAGGGCGATGCTCAAAGCATGCGCGTGACCAGAATCTTTAGCCAAGAGAGTCACACAAACAGTGCGGGGGTATGTGTACTCCAAGGCAAAGCTATATGCGAAAACTGAGCTGATGCTGAGCACATTTCAAGCCAAGATAGGAATCAATAGTTGAGTGAACTGATCCACGAACCAGTAAAGTATGAACAGCTCGGATATTCATACCAGATATGAGCGACATTTCAAGGCAAATTTGCTTCATACTTAGATCTGGAAACTTTGGCGATAATTTGAGCGCGAGCTTGATCAAATATTCGAGCCCCCCCCCCCCTATTATTATTCCTCATTCAAGGCACAATGACAGAGAGAACGTAAGCGAATATGGTAATATCCGTTTATGCCCTTTTTAAAACGCTGTGTAAACTGTCACCGCCTTGTACAAATAGAGAAGCGTCTCTCTCCTCGTATCTACTGTACATTACGCAATAAGATCCTGTACAACATACACAGACACAGCATACACACGTACAGTACGTACGCATACACACGTGTACCTGCAGAATGCGGAACCAGGAGACAGCACAGCAAAGAAACGGAAAAGCAAACAAATGCATGCAAACAAAACATGTTCTTGAACAAGAACCGAACAAACATACAAACAGGAACAACACGCGAGTCAGGAAAGCGGATACATAGGCAAATAATGGCGGAATACTACAATTGAAAAGAGCTGATCTTGTAATCTGTTGCCTTTTTACGCGAATGAGCTTTCGATACGATAGGATACCATAGGCAAAGCTTTCGGGAGTCCGCTTCGGAGCTTGAGAGCAGAAAAGAAACACAGCACAGCAAAGATAAAGATGAAGGAGCCAAAAGGAACAGGAAGAAGAAAGTGGAAGAAAGGAAGGGTCAGTCAAGGGAAGGAAAGGAACGAAAAGAAAAGAAAGAACGAGAACGACGGGAACAACGTACTCCTAAACGCGCTCACTTTCCGCTGATTTGCAGTTTAACTGGCGGGAGCGACGCTGGAGTATTATAGGATTACTTGTTCAGTGAGCTACATTTATAAACGTGTCGTCTCGTAGTATCCCTATTTTTAAGGTCTCAATGCCCTGTTTTTCTGAGCATGGACTCCTGTACTACTAGTGAAGTATCTGGTGATATCTAATTCCAGCTGTTTTCACTTCCTGACACCATACGATCATCCGTCTGCTTGTTTTCCGTTCGCTGTTTCCGCTCCAGTCGCGCTCTCTGCGCTCGTCTTCGTACTATGCAGGGACAACTGTCTATGCATGGACTTCTGGATAAATTTAGTCCAGGCTCTCCTGAGCCAACGAAAGCGAGTTGAGAGGAGATCAAGATATCGATCGAAAGCTTGTTACACGATCTCTTTGACGAGCCATAGAGCGCCTCTTGAAACGGCCTCTCCGTGGCGCTATTCTTGATTGAAACGATAACTTTTTCAAACACGTTCTTCTTGGATAACTTTGCGTAGAGGCAACGTAGAGAGGCGCCGCAGGTACCGATCGATTCCTCTCGTCAAGACGCGTTGAATGGTGTGCCGCATGTTGAAAAATACCCAGTGGTTCCTTCGGAACACCCAAATCGCGTGGTTTTTGGGGCGTTCTTCGGCGTGTCGTACTGCGCCGAATACAAGAGCTTTGGCGCTGCCGTTTGGTGTACGTGTAGAGGAAGGGTTGTTCTATATTTACATGATAAGTGATCACTTTTATCTTGCACATAACGGCTACGAGGAAGCCTCAAATTTGGCTCCGAAACAGGGCATTGAGAC
>JASAMW010004407.1:0-16956 GCA_030247985.1 Epsilonema sp. ZAB3_2 | reverse complement strand
AGCGAGACCAAGTAGTTCCGTATATACGACTTTCTCAAATTTGTCCTTCCGTATATACGACCAGTTGTTTCCGTATATAAGACAATCAAGGGTCGTACATACGGAAACGCACTGGTCGTATATACGGAAGGACGTCCGTATATATACGACCAGTTCCGTATATACGGAAGGACTTTCCGTATTTATACATACGGAAGGATTTCCGTATATACGACCAACAAAATGGTCGTATAGACGGAAACAGCTGGTCGTATATACGGAAGGACAAATTTGAGAAAGTCGTATATACGGAACTACTTGGTCGCTAGCCTTGCTTTTGCCTCACAATACCGTTTGCATATTCCTCCCCCTTATAATGTCATATATTCCTGACGATACCATCGTTGTAGTTTTGGTTCAGGTACATATTTAGTGGCGTGCATCTTGCTGTACTGTTTTGATCAGGCATTTCAGTATTATCAGTAATAATCAAACCATTTCACTACTCTACACATAATGCTAATATCCCTTTACGGTCAGAGTGGGACACATGTGTCCCCCTACACGATCTCCCAGCAATCTCGGCCGTTTTTTGAGCACTCTCCAAAACGCTCGGAGATCTCTCGGACGGTTTTTTTGACAAATGCCTCTCAATCTCGGATCACAATTTCAGCGGATCTCAATCTCCGACGAAGGCTTTGGAGATCCATTTTGGAGATTAATTTTTTTAGTTTTGGAGATTGGTTTTTTGAAATTCTACGTGCCATTTGGTCGAGAAATAAATTTCCTTGGAAAACGTACACTTCGATTATTAAAAATAAATGAAAAATAACGCAGAAACTATTCCATATATGACCAGAAATTGCTTTTGTGCCATGTGGCACAATCGAACTCAAGGGAGGAAAGACAGTAAAAGTATGCTCAGCTCAGGCGTCAATCCTTCAAGAGCAAAACAAGCAGTATTACATACATACAGTAGTATCACTTAAAAATATGCTTTCTGTTTTTGAAACTTATTAATTTCTCGAGATGTAATATGCTTCGGTCGGGGGCCTCTTTTCGGCTTCTTTTCACTCATCAAGATGACCACCTGCTGCTGCCTGCCGGTGCCTTGAAATGGCAAGCCGATAGCAGCCTACAGTACTGTAATATACCGTATTAACCTATGCATAGCCCATGCAAAAATTGAGAGGTCCTATATGGGGCTATGCATAGGGGGGGGGGGCTATGCATAGGGCATTTTTTATGTTTTTGAGAGGTGCGCAGAGGCATATTTTTAGGTCAAAAGCACGTGTTTTAGGGCATAATTGAGATCAAAGCAGGGTTATTCTAGTACAATACACCCCCAAGCAGGCTTATAGGCATCGCTTGGTGTGGGATGTGGCTATGGGTTGCTTATGACCAGTTTAAATAAGGTAGGTTCAGGTACCGTACAGTACATATGGGGCTATGCATGGGGGGGCTATGCATAGGGCATTTTTTATGTTTTGCCAATATGGGGCTATGCATAGGGGGGGGGGCTATGCACAGGTAAATACGGTATTGAAATAGAGCACAGTACTACGTATTATTGTGCAATGCGAACCATGAAATCCTGAGAAAATACCTACATCCCCACTCCGCATAGACACACCGAAAATAAACGGGCGCTGTCTATACGCCCGCGTACAATGCGCATAGACAGTTGCGAAACGCGCGCCAAATTCTAGTCCGCTTCTTTCTTCGCACTTGTCTACGCGCGCGTGCCGCACTTGTACGCGGCGCATAGACAGCTCCCGTTTATTTCCGGTGTGTCTATGCGGAGGGGGGATGTTGGTTTTTCTCAGGATTGAGGGAATAGGTACGTAACATACAGTACGTAATGTATTGGTAATTTGACTCTTCATGCACCGCCCCGCATACTTCAATAAACGTCAGCCTGAATTACGCAGTACTGTATGATCGATACAAACAGTGTAGTACTCAAAACAAGACGCACCATAATAAACAAAGTATTAACACAAACAATGCAGCGCTAAGCAACATTTTATTTCTGCAAAGCCACATACGTACGTAATTTTGAAGCTGAAATCGACAGAGCCAAAGAGCAATTATGCTTGCCCGATCGCCTTGTTGGTATTTACACTTATTATGTGCTCTTCTTGCTGTCTGCCATGTAAGAAGTTACAACAGCAACTTCAAGCTTACTGTAACCGACTTGGGAATAAGGGGCATACTGGCGGACTTTGAAGGCTGGGTAAGGTCGAATATCGCGAAAACCGAAATTCTCGCCACCTATGAGGCGAGCAACGTGTTTCGAAAGATCCACATCGGCAATATTCGCATCCAGAATTTTTCGATCCCGAACGGGAATTTTCGACTGGAATTCGACGTCGAGAATCGAGCTCAGTTGCGATTGGTCGATCTAAGTCTGAAGGTCGTCAGTGATTGGTCCAGTCGGGATCTATTCGGATTTGTCGTCAATGGATCCGTAGAAACTGACGTCACCTCCGCTAATTTGATCCTGTGGCCGATAAGTGTCATTAAAGGCAAGGGGTCTCCTAACACCGACTTTCGAATTTTGAGTTCAAACCAATTTTATTTTATTTTATAAAGTATATTTTTAACCAAGTCTTTTACAATAAACCGCTTTTCAAAATTCCTATCAATTCACGAGTTATCCGCGTGCAAAGTTCAGTACTGTAGACAGTGATTTTGGAACCGTTACAGCAGCCTAGCAGCTACACTACCGTAACGGTTAGAGGTCCGCTTCAATAGTAAAATTTATCCATTTTTATCATCGAAAAACTCTGGAACGGATAGGAATTTTGAAAAGCGGCTTTTTGTAAAAAGACTTGAATAAAAATATAGTGTTTATGATAAAATTGGTTTGAACTCAAAATTCTAAAGTCGGTGTTAGGAGACCTTTTGCCTTTAATCTGGCTGGAATACCGTATCTCTACCCGAATCTGAGCTGCGCAGTTACCGTAAGAGACAATCGCCCGTTCACAAGCCGTTTTCTCGGTCGACACAGCACCCTTCTGAACACAATCAGACCGTTGTTCGAAAGAAAAATGCGACAGATTGCTGAAGACATGCTGTGCCAAGAAGCCGGTCATTTGTTGGGCCAATGGATGGGTGAAAAGCTGGCCGATTTTCGCCTAAGATTCGCTAAGTTCGGAGACGCGTTTACGATTGATTACGGCTTGGTAGAGGAACCGGAATTGAGTAAATTCGGTCTTCGCTTCGTTCACGCTGGCTCTGCGCTTGCGAATTGGCAGAATAAGACCGAATTAGCTGATAATCATCCAGAATTTATCGAATTCCTACCGTTTCAAACAGTTTACTTCTTTCCTATCCCAGACGATTACATGCTACACGCTGAAATACATCAGGATTTGTTCAGTTCAGCTCTCCGACAAGTGTTTCTGGCGAGAGCTCTTCGCATTTTTGTCCACAACGCCTCAGTACCAGCTTCCATGCAGGGCGCACTGCGGCTCACATGCGAAGACTATTGCGTTGGAAACATATTGCCATCCGTTGCCCAGAAATATCCCGAAGGCTTGATGGAATTTTTTCTAAATGTCACCGAAGCTCCGTCCTTCGAAACTCAACCGAATCGAACTATTCTTTCTTTCCGCGGAACCGTGGATGCATACGTACGGCTGATAGATGAAAATCGAAGTTCAAAGGCGATCCTTTCGTCAAAGGTTCGCTTACGATTTCAACTGGAAGATTGGCGTTTAGATCAAGTTTATGGCATCGTCTATCCGGCAGAAATCGTGCCTATGGATACGACGATTGAAGAGGTGGGCAAGATTGACAGACACTTCAATGGCGAAGATATCACTGAAGAGCAGATTTACGCACTGGTGAGCGGACTGAAGGAGGAGGTTTTGGTAAGGCTGGTGGAGAAGTCGGCCAAAGTCGGTCTACCCCTGCCGAAATTGCGTGGAATGTTCGTGGAGCAGTTCGAGCTTACACCGGTCGACAAGCATCTCATACTCAATGCCAATGCATCGATCAGTGATATTCTGTGGTGGTTCGATGTGTAACAAAAATATGGAACTGTACGTTACGTACGTACGTACGTATGTAGTACCACAAGTGGCAACGATTGCGTTGTGCATGTAAACCCTATGTACGGTACTGTAGCATAAAAGGCTAATTGCGGACATTTTGTTGCAACCGTCCTATGGTCATTTCGTCGTGAGAACTTTCGTTGCCAGCCATTTCGTTGCTGGTCATTTCGTTTGCCGGTCTTGATTTGGTTAGTTGGTAGTAGTTACTACTTTCGTTGCCATTCACTTTGTTGCAGGCTTAGGCTGAGACTGAGACTAAGACTGAGGCTTAGGCTGAGGCTTAGGCTTAGGCGTAGGCGTAGGCTTAGGCTTAGGTTTAGACTTAGGCTTGAGACTTTGGCTTAATACATAAAGTGCGGAACAGATTTTGTAAAATCTCGCAACGAAGTGACCCGCAACGATATGAATGGCAACGAAAAGTTCTCACGACGAAATGACCAGAGGACGGCTGCAAACGAAAAGTCCGCGAACGAAAGGTTCGCAACAAAAAACGGCCGAAGTAACCGCGAATCTTCGCTGAAGTGACCGTGTGTTGGGCGTCGGGTGTTGAGGTGTAGGTAGGTGTGTAGGTACTGTGGCGTAGTAGGTAAGAGACGTGAACTACTGAAGGGTTTACTAGCAAAGAACTGATAAAACAGAAGCAGAATAAGTACTAAGATTTCTCTACTTCTTGACTACTGAAAGGGCACCGACTTTATATAGGCGACAGCTGATTGCACAATCCTGTGCAAGCTGGGTGGCGAGATATGACGCCATTTCACGTCACTTATCACGCGGATTGCCCAACATCTTGCAAGGTGGCCGTCAGACTGTCACCTGCTCCATAAACCTAAACTAGTTCTGAGATCTTCCTATCTTATCTATTGTCCCTATCACAATCTACTTCATTATCACACCTTGCACCGTACGCCTGAGTATGCCAACGTATGTACGTAGCAATACTGTAGGTACCCACACCCACAGTATGTACAGTACGTACATAATGCCACGACCAGTCACAACCCACCAACAATCTTTCCCTCCTTCGGAAAGGCTCGTCCCCGAGCCTGGGAAGGTGAGGACGAGGGCAGTCCAACCGCTTGATGTTGTGCAGTAGGAGGCGAAGTTGTGCAGGAAGCCTGTGACGGTTTGATGGAGATGGAACAGCATTCATGGTCACTCAGACAGCACCAATGGAAGTGTCAACAGAAGTAGGCATGAGTCGAGAGACATACAGGTTACAGAAGACAGGAAACAGAACCAGCAGGAAAATGAAGAGTCCAAAGTCAGGTGGAAAGCTAATTAGGTGAAGCAGAGAGAGAACTAGCTAATCGTGCCACTAGCCAGGAAAACCCAGTAGACTGTAACCGAAGCCACAAAAAGTACTGGCATGGCAACCTCCAAAGATGGAGTTCATCACTGGATCCAAAGAAACGGATGGCCAGCCAGTAAGCGATGAGGTTCATCATCCGCAGCTGCTACTAAGCTTACCAAGCAGGAAGCAAGACGTTCAAGCACATTACATAAAAATTCGAAGCAGCCTAGGTATTTAAATGCTCAACTAATATCTGTGAACAAAATAAAAACACCCTACACCAGAAAATAAAGTCTAATGGATTACACTACTGTTGTTGTCCTAAGCCTATGCAAACATAGCAAAATAAGTAAAATAGCCAAAGCATGGATGAAGCAAAATTTACATAATATGCATATAGGTACGTATAGCCTACGCATGCAGCATAGTATGTACTTACATACCTATGTACCTAGCTGATGATCTATACATACCTAAATTCTACTACTGTAATCCATAAGCAAATTACTAGTAGCTAATGAGCCCATAAACTTTCACCAAACCAAAACTACATGAACCCAACATACATATGTAGCTATAGCCTAAATCCTAATCAAGCCGCTTTAGAAATGAGAAGGTGCAACACGGTAATGGTCAACACGACATACGTACGTATGGTACGTTGAGGCATTACCTGACCATAGCCTACGCCGCAAAATTGCTGCACATTCTCACTTCGATTTATGGATGAGCGATTCGCCAAGCGCGCCTACTTTGCCAATCGCTCGCACATATTGGGACTCTCATTACATACAATACACAAAAAGTGAAGCAATAGGCCTAAATAGGAAAAATGCGGCAATAAAAGTTGAATCCCAATACGTACATACAATGGGAATGCGCAAGACAGAGTGCGCGGGGAAGACAAGATTTTGGTTGGCCCTTGTAGTGGGGGAAAGGCACATGTACCTAAGACCATACATATGGGGCCGAAAGAAAAGCGCGGCGGCCTGCACTACATACAGTAGTATTAGTACATTACAAGAAAATGTACAATACATATTTTTGTGTGTTTCCCGTAAGGGGAACATGAAATAAACAGCAAGGATACAAAAAAAACAAAATGTACGTTCCATGTTTTGACAGTTGTTGGTGCCAACTGACAAGAGGCAAATTTACCAGATTATTGCTGATAATCTCCCCTGTGGTCTCACGATACTGAGCTGAGCATTATAGTGGGCAGTGGCACTTGGCGGCTTCCGCCGGCGCCAACTTCTGACGGCCGTCCAGAGAAGTTGACCTGCGGCGTCCCTCCGCCACCAGAACACTCATATATCGCGAGCCCAGGGGACCCTATACCATGGCAGCAAGTAAAGGGGTTACTTTTAGTTGAATGTATATCATCGTAGCACCAAAATGTTGTGAATTTTAGTGGCGAAAGCAAAAGATTTTGATGGAAAGAAAAATAATGAATGTTACCATAACATGAACTTTGGTTGGAAAGAAAAGTGGAAAGTTTCGCCGTACATACAGTATGAAAATTGTGCTACATGATTGTACACTATTAGATAAAGTTTTTAAGACACCCCATCTACAATGGTACATGGTAGTTGCGTTGAAAAGCAGACAATAATGCTACAAAACCTACCATTTCCCTCAAGCTGCCACTCTCATGAATGAGAGTGAAGACAAACAAGCCTAATGTGGTATACACTTTAGGGTGATGGTGCGTTGCACGAGCCTACTCCAGTTGGGATACACAAAAACCGCAAACAAAGATAGGAAAGAGCGATGCGATTACTGCGAACAAACTATGAAAGCGCGATTTAGGAGGCGCAAATTAGAAAAGACAGAGCGACAAATTGGAAATGCAAACCACATGCTTACGGGCCGAGGATAAAATATAGTGGTGTCAATGAAAAGAAAAAGAATTACAAAGAAGGCGCGCCGCAAAATGATGGATGACAGACCTACAAAGTGGCCCGCCCACCTACAATCGGACTTACTTACAACCCCTCAGATGCAGGTGCACATGCCTCACTACACTGGGAGCATGCACAGTAAGAAGTGTCTAGTGACATCTAGGGGTGAGACAAGGATCGACACAGCGACTTAGCAATGACATTTCGTTGGCCAACTGCTGGTCCATCCTGGCCTGAATGCGTGACCGGGGCCCTGGTGTTGGATGAGGATTGATCGAAACGGTTCTGGCCACGACCTTGCCATTGATAACCCCCTGTGTTGGAGCTGACCCTGAAACCACCACGGTAGGCAGCTACAGCCCCACCTGCACCAAAGCCAAGACCTTGCCCTGGCTGACGAAAACGTTGGTGGTGACTCTGCCGACCAAAGCCCTGGCCACCACTTTGGCCACAAAAGCATCCTGATGCCTGCGGAGCCTGCTGGAACTGCCTGCCACTGCCTTGGCCATACCCGCGCTGACCACCCAGGCCGATGTTGCCCTGCTGAGTGCACGCTGCCTGATTGACACGTGTAGCTGCCGCTTTCCAGTCACGCTTTCGATTGCGACAAGTAGACATAAGGTGCCCTACGCGCTGGCAGTAGTAACAACAAGGACGTACATTAGGGGGAACAGACCGGGCGCAAGCAGCAAAGTTGTTGGACGCACCTTTGTTGGCAGCCGAGACAGCTGCCTTACCATAAACACCCTTCAGGGGCTTACGATCGCCTGAGTATGATTGGACGCATACAAGACCTGTGCGCACTATGCTCAGCTGCTCTACGTAGCCGTTGCTGCACTAACTCAGCAAGATCGGAAGGGGGCGGGCTGGGGTTACGGGAAGGGTCGCTCCCAGGGATTGGGTTGGAGTCCACGATTGACTCAGACAAAAGGCAACAAATGAAAACAAGTCGGGGGAGAATTTTGAAAAAAACGACGGGAAAAAGGGTAAGAAAAAAATGGAGATACAGTGTAAAAAAATGAACAACAAAACGCAACAGTGCAAAAATGTACTGTCTCGCCAAACCGCCAAAGGGGACAAAAACCTGACCAAAACGAGAACTTCGATAAGGCGCAAAAAAAAGGAGGCGCAAAACAATCGTACCCAAATACCAAGTGACAATAAACCAATGCTCTAACTCTTTCAAATGACAAACCAAACAGTGCAACAAAACCAACTCGAAACTGACCAATAAAATCGAACCGTCCAACTTTTTTTCAACCAACAATCGAACTGTGATACTCTAGACCGTTTAGGCTGTGAAAATTCTTTTCACCAAAACCTATATGGCCTCTCAAAAACCGTTCAAATCAACAAAACCAACTCTCTCTCTAAAACTTTTACGGCCTTTTGGGCTGTGAAAATACTTCCACCAAAACCTTTTAGGCCTTTTTGGGCTCCTTTTCCAAAAACCGTACAAATCAGCAACCAACTCTCTCTCGAAACTTTTACGGCCTTTTGGGCTGTGGAAATGATTCCACCAAAAACCTGTAAGGCCTTTTGGGCTTCAAAAATGTCTCCTTTTCAAAACGCTTTTTCCCTCAAAACTCGCTTTTCCCTCAAAACCTAGCTTTTTCCTCAAACAATACCCGTGGTGAGGTCTTTCCTGTACAGTGTATACAATTGCCTAGCGCTCGCAAATTTGGCGAGCCCGTACACCGACAATTTATGGGTACTAACTTGATACGTGCGCAGTCCTCTTCTCTTGGGGCGACGAATGACGGGGCGACGAGACGTGGGGCTAGATGGGAGAAACAGGGGAGACACCGGTGTCTTGAGGGTCAGGGTGGATCAGGGAAAGAGGATGGCCAGTCCTCTATCCGAAGGTCCGCCTTGAAAGGATTGTTCCCGGGCGCCGGACACCAAAACTGTTGGGCGTCGGGTGTTGAGGTGTAGGTAGGTGTGTAGGTACTGTGGCGTAGTAGGTAAGAGACGTGAACTACTGAAGGGTTTACTAGCAAAGAACTGATAAAACAGAAGCAGAATAAGTAGGGTAACATGGGGTAAACCCGGCCCCCCAAGCAGTTCTCAGGAACCAATGCCTGAACCAAAACAAAATCACATGGCATAATATACGTGGTTAGGCCTTAGTTAAACGTGCCAAGTTTGACTCCACTGCTGAACGTTTTTAGAGAGTTACGGCCAATTTTGTCTGTTGCTAAAATACGAGCCGTGGGGGGTAAACCCGGCCCCCTAAGATTTAGGCCGTTATTGGGCTGGCCAAGCAAAATTTTACGGCCGTTTTTTTCAAGATGCAAGCCAAGCTGATTCCCAACGCTAGTAGTTACAAAAATAACAAATTAAAAAAATTTTTTCCGATGCATGAACGGCATGAATGAGACTACTCTATTGACAGCTCATCTCTTAGTACTGGGGGTAAACCCGGCCACCCATGATTTTGTCTAATTTGAGACTGCCCAGACTATTCTTTATCAGTGTATGGCGTGTTAGACAAGAAGCATAAGCAATTACCATGGACAGCAGCTACCAATTAGTCAGCTAGATAGTTTAGGTAGGTAAAAAATGGTGTGAATGGGACTACTTTGCTGTCAACTAATCTTTCAGTACTGGGGGGTAAACCCGGCCACCCAGAGAATTTTTTAAAATTTGCAAAAACGTCTCTTCCCTTGAGAAATCACAAGAAAATATTGTTCGATTAGCTGAACGCACTTTCCTAATTGATTATGCGCTGATATGGCAGCCGTTTAGGATGGCAGTAGTTTGCGCTGATGAGGTGGCCGGGTTTACCCTATACTTTAGTACAGGAGTTAGGTGGCCGGGTTTACCCCACTAAGTACTGAAATTGTTTTTTGCTATATCTCCAGTACCAGTAGGGTGAATTGGTTGAAACTTCGCCTGGGGGTAGGGTACCATGTCCCCTTACCCCCCACATACCGGGTGTTCATTTATAACATACAGGGTGTTTTTGCGCAACGTTTAAAGTTTGGTCATTTTCGACCTCTTGTTGAAAAACGTGAAACCGTGAGCTTGATGTTTCAACAAATGACATGCCAAATAGCTCATTTGAAAGAGGAGAGTTCAAGGAATCGATTGGTATCCTACTTGTCTCAATCGGTCCATTGGTTCCTGAGATATGCAGCTCTGAAGCTTAGGCGGCCGGATTTTCCCATGGCCGGGTTTACCCCATAGTACCCTACTAAGATTTCTCTACTTCTTGACTACTGAAAGGGCACCGACTTTATATAGGCGACAGCTGATTGCACAATCCTGTGCAAGCTGGGTGGCGAGATATGACGCCATTTCACGTCACTTATCACGCGGATTGCCCAACATCTTGCAAGGTGGCCGTCAGACTGTCACCTGCTCCATAAACCTAAACTAGTTCTGAGATCTTCCTATCTTATCTATTGTCCCTATCACAATCTACTTCATTATCACACCTTGCACCGTACGCCTGAGTATGCCAACGTATGTACGTAGCAATACTGTAGGTACCCACACCCACAGTATGTACAGTACGTACATAATGCCACGACCAGTCACAACCCACCAACACGTGTTCGCTCTACTGAGAGAGAGAACGCGGAAAATTTCGTAGTAGCGATAGACGATGTTGCGTAAAATACAGATGTATTTACACAGACATTTCCATACAGTTCATCCGTGCACTACCGTATGTTACATATCACCGTTGCCGTTATACAAATACAGTATGTGAATAATGAATAATGTTGTCGCTTGATCCATACAATCATGGCACTGTCAGCCACGTAAAGTAGCTAAATGAGCGACATGTTTTCCGTTTTCACATTTGCTTACGGATTTGTCTCGAAGCAAAATTATCCTTCACGACCTAACGCTTGATAATCAACAGAGGGAATCGAAAATAAAAGAGACTTCTATTTCGAGAAAAATAAAATAAGAATCAGTTTCCAAGAAAAAGGAATAATTAAGAGTGAAAGAAAAGACCGACTTCCTTTACCCTTTGACAATAGTACATGTTTACCAGCAAACGACGTGCCATTCGGGCCTTTTGTCCGGGCCAACAGCAAGCGTGTGCGTGTACTGCACATGCCGAATAAACCACGATGAAAACGTCCTCAAACTTCAGTACAGTGCAGTGTACGCCACTAAGTTCGTACCTGAACCAAATTAACAGTAACAACTGGAGCGATCTATTGGTGGTAAAGCTAATGTTTCTGATTGTCTACATTATCATCGTTCTATTTTGTTTCCTGGCCAACGGTAGTGTCTGTTTCGCCATTGCAATATGGAGGAAAAAAGCCGCCAGCATTCCAGATAACGTTTTCCTTTTCAATTTGTGCATGGCAGATATCATTCTCTGCTTATAGGTCGGTTGTGTGCAACATTTGGCCTTGTTGAAAATTTGTAAGGTTACAATAATACATATTTATTTTTGCTCAAAACATCGCGGGATTTCACCGGTAATTTTGTTTCAAAACGAGTGCATTGTTTGAAAAATTACAGGCTGGGCAAGATTTCCCCTTAAAAATAAAAGATATTTTGTTATTTGTTTTGACGAATAAAGATATTGATGGATTGATTGATATATTGGAAATCAGCAACAAATAGAGTAAGAAATCAAGGAATCGATCAATAAATTAGTGCCAACGATCAAACTTCAATAAGTCAAATTATTCCAAGGTCGAATGCAATACAACAGTCGGCCTTTATGCAACATACCAGCTATACTCTTCTTCCTCCTGAAGGAAGAATGGCGATTTGGTTGGCTACTGTGCAAACTTACACCGACACTCCAAGTAATCATTGATATCCATATTGACTGTGACTGTGAGATATGCTCGTATCATTTTGACTGAATATATGGATTGTCTGTCATGTCACCCCTTTGATTTACACTGATTACTTGATTATCAGTGCAATTTTTGATCGGTGAAACCACCACCTGCTGGCACCGAGTAAAATTGCACTGAAAATCAAGAGGGTCAGCTCGCGATCACCCCAGTGAAATTTTTAGCACAAGCGGTGAATAAAGAAAGATAGTGCATTGCATCTAGTGGTTAATTCAGATAATATGTAATGCAAATTCAGTAATAGTTAGTTACAGACATTAGCGCGCTACACACGTGGCAAGTCATAAGTAAATGAATACCTTCCTCCCTATTCTTCATCGCATACTTTGTGGATGCGGAGTGGCCCAAATTTTCTCTTGTCCGAATATACCCTGCACGTACAACTATGTAATCCTCCAACCATTATGCAATCTTGACGAAATCTATCGCTTCGAATACTAATCTGTTCCAGATATCCAGCGTGTTGGCAGTCAGTTTCACCCTCATTTGCATCGCTCTAAACCGGTGCCTAAACATCGTCAGATTAAGCAGGAACAGCAGACTGAGCGGCAGTCAAGCCTGGATTGTCATCGCTCTTCTTTGGACCTTGACTACGGCGCTCGCCATTCCCAGCTGGCTAGCCACCGAACTAAGGCCGCTGCATTTCAGTCTGTGCGGCCGCTTTTGTACGGAGTCGGCTTGGAACCTCGCGGAGAGCAGGCAACTCTACGGCGTTCTTCTGGTGACCTTGCAGTTCATCGTTCCCTGGACAATGATGGCTGCCAGCTACGTTGTCATATTTCGCAAGGTCCAAGCTGATCTTCTGATGTCGACACGGTTAAAGGGGGATCTGGTGGGAATTTAGTACGAGAAGGGCCAATTTCATATTTTTCACTTTTGAGGGGCCTATCTGACGTAAAATTGCATCCTCTTTCGATCTAACCCCACTTTCTGGGGTCAATTTTGCCTCTGTGAAGCGGCGCCCCAGTTTGTAAAAGGGGATTTCACAACACGTTTGGCCTATTTCGAGCTTTCTAACTGGGGCGCCGCTACACAGAGGAAAAATTGACTCCAGAACATGGGGTTAGATCAAAAGAGGATGCGATTTTACATAGGTAGGTGCTTTCAAAAGTTAGAAATTCGAAATTTGCCTCCCCATCCAAACAAACTTTCCCGCCAGATCCCCCCTTTAAGAAACCGCAACAGCGTCAAAGGTAATACAAAAGAGGCTGCCCCAAACAAGACCAAGATCAAGGTGATGCGAACGCTGATGCTGATGATGGGTCTGTTCGGGGTCTGCTCGTTTCCGCTGACGATTCTCAACCTACTTCGCGACTTCAACATTGACCCGCCTTTCCTGAAAGGTCGTCGTCTGTTTTTCACCATGGCATCGCACACAATCGGCCTTTCAAGCACCGTATGGAACCCGCTTCTCTACTACTGGATGAGCGCCAAGCACTATCGACTACTGGCAGATCGAGTGGTCACAATGAAAAAGCACTGGAGCCAAGGGTTGCACAGCGTCCTCTCCAAGATGATATCTACTGCGGTTGTTCCACATCATTCTGCTTCTGACCCCGACGATGAACCTATCGTCGTCGTGAAGAAGAAGCGGAGAAATTCGGTCAAAAATAATCGATAAAAAAGAAAGTGATACCTAACTGCTAAAGTGCTAAAGTTGACAACTGAGTAGGGTATCTATCAATCTGAGGTGCAAACAACAACACAACACGACGTGAGCGAAGCCGAAACTTAGGAAATACTAATACTTTGTATTGTATATACTGTAAAATTTCCTTACTTTCCACAACCCAAAATCCAACAAAGCCGCAACTTCGTTGTTGCCGGAAAACCGAAACGAAAACTAATTTATAGAAGTCCATGCGAAAAGCCAAGTACTCCTAAACCTTGTATTACTTTAACCAGCTCCGATATGCGCCGGCCCGCGCCGCCCGCGGCCCCACCGCGGTCGGACCGGAGGCGGACCGCGGTCCGACTGCGGGCCGACCGCGGTCCGACTGCGGGCTGACCGCGGTCCGACCGCAGTCCGACCGCGGTCCGCCTGCGGTCCGACCGCAGTCCGACCGCGGTCCGCCTGCGGTCCGACCGCAGTCCGACCACAGTCCGACCGCGGTCCGACCGCAGTCCGACCGCGGTCCGCCTGCGGTCCGACCGTGGTCCGACCGCGGTCGGACCGGAAGCGCCGGCGAAATCAGGAGAAAATTATTAAGGCAAGGTTTCTGAGTCTTCTTCCTAAAAAGTAACCTATCTTATGTAGAATTTGACGTAGATTTAAAAAATAAGGGGCCATTTACATTTTACGTAGACACAGGGGGGTGGGGGGGGGGGGGGGGGTCCCCCCTCCCACCCGAGCCTCATGTCCACGTGGATCCACGGTGGGGGGGGGGGGGGGGGGGGGGTAGGGCGCGCCGTGCACATGAGCAATGTCCACGGTCAGTGGTGATATTTTTGCACTGCAGGAATGTAATCGGCGATTGTTTTGTACTCAGTAAAATGGTTGTACAGTTTGGAGTGTTCCATCAATATCTGTACCTGTAGCATTCAACAATATGTTAGGTGTGTGGTGTAGGGTGAAGTCCGTAGGGTGAAGTAGTGAAGTGAAGACTAAGACTTTTTATTGAAGAAAAGCAACTAGTAGATATTGACTACTGACTACTGTTGTCTAACACCGTTCGCTTATATAGGCGACGGCCGATTACAGCCGATTGCACAACCTGTCGCAGGCCGGGTGACGCCATCTCGCGTCATTATTACCCAACCTGCCGCAAGTTGTCAATCAGACCGAATCGGGCCGCCGCCTGACCTGTCACCTGCTCCCCAACCTAACTGGTTCTCGCCCCACCTGACCCGCCTATAGTCGTCTTTCTTGTTCTTATCTGTCTGCGGCTGTATTGCACCATAACACGTCATTGGCATGCGCCGGTGTCTTCCATCAACAAATACATAAATGACAGTACATACTAATCAACTTCACATACACCCAGATCTCTACGTGGACAGGTGGGGGGGGGGGGGGGGGTGGGGTCGTGGAAATTGCTGAAATCCACGTGGTGTCCACGGTCAGGGGGGAGGGGGGGTGGTACCCCCTAAAATTGGCCAGCCTCTGTCCACGTAAAATGTAAATGGTCCCTAAAATTGGTTTTCAAAAAAATGTAACCCCTAGCATATAATTTTGCAAAAGTAGTATATTTTTGAAATATTTTTTGAGAATTTTGGGTAAGGGTTAAATTTTTTTGGAAAACCAATTTTTTGCATTTGATTCCCCATGTGTTGTAGTACTTATTTATTAACCAAACAAGAAATGTTGAGGGTGTCCAGCCTTCTATAGTCATACTATCACCCGACTCAGAAACCTTGCCTTAATAATTTTCTCCTGATTTCGCCGGCGCTTCTGGTCCGACCACGGTCGGACTGCGGTCGGACCGCGGTCGGACCGCAGGCTGACTGCGGTCGGACCGCGGTCGGACCGCGGTCGGACCGCAGGCGGACCGCGGTTGAACCACGGTCGGACCGCGGTCGGCCCGCGGTCGGACCGCGGTCCACCTCCGGTCCGACCGCGGTCGGACCGCGGTCAGCGCGGTCCGGAGCATATTGGAGCTGGTTAAAAATGTTTAGGAGTTCTTGAAAAAGGGATCTATATTTTTCAAGTAGTCCATGGAGAAGGAAAACGACAAGGACTCCTTGGGAAAACGAAATCAAAGAGAAAAAAGAAAAAAGAAGAAGGAAGGAGGGAGACGCAGACGAGACGACAAACGAGATTTTGGTGAAGCGGAGAGATAGATAACTCTCTCCAATAATAGGACATGCCAAAGAAAATGCATTCAGCCAATGAGGGAAGCTGAAAAGGAACTCTGAAGCGAACTTTTGTGAAGAAAGCGTGTGTTTGTGAGGAGCAGCATTTTGTTGAGTTTCTCGTGCCAATCCCGTTCCAAAGAGTTTCTTCCCAGGGTCGTCCATCAACCATTATGTCCGTTCCAAGCAGTTCTCTGCTTCGCGTAAGCACCTTTTCATCCTTTGTTCATCTATGCTTCGCCTGAGTAAAAATTTGCGGGGAACAAAAATGATGCTTTTGCTAATATGAAGTGAATGAATCTGATGGTTTTGCAGGAGCAAAATCGAAGCGCGGAGAATTTCGACGAGGAGTGGTTCAAGACGATGCCGATTGTGTTGCGCCTACTCAACCAGGAGCACGTGAACAAGTTCGAATGGCAGGGTCTCTTCTTCTCCGTCCACTCGCTCGTCAGCTGGGTAGACAAGGGCGCTGAACGCATTCACGGCGAACTGCTGAAGGAGATAAGAAAATACGTGCTGGCGGCGGATGAGGTAGGCCAATACAAGATAAGATACCCAGTAGGAGCGCCAATCTTGGCTTTTCTTCTCCTCTGTGTATGATGGATACGTTTTGGCTGGACTATTTGAGTGGGGTACTGTGGGACAAATCCGTCCACCCTATGCCGATTATTTTACCTCTCCTCCCGTCAATATCTAATCTCGACCGAAAAGTTATTTTCGTTTTTCGTCATAAAGTAGCAACCGTGGGTAGATCAGATGAATTTTTTCCATGGACGGTTTTACCCCCACCCTACCCTCCTTTATATTCAAGAAGAAATATAATTTGAATAGAGTTGTCGCGGGTTTTTGTTGTAGTTGTAAACCTAACTATGAGCTGTCGCGAGGTGAACGGAAGCCCCAATTCCTAGGGGAAAGGAAAACTCTCCGGGGCAGCGGGGCTCGAACCCGCAACCTTCGGCTTGCCGTGCCAATGCTCTACCGATTGAGCTATGCCGCCGGACAAGAGTTCCCTCGCAAGTGCCTGCTATGTGTACCCGCATATGCAGCGCCCCTTGCCATCCGTCACCCGCTGGGTTCTAGGCACCCTCACCACA
>JASAMW010004406.1:0-10249 GCA_030247985.1 Epsilonema sp. ZAB3_2 | reverse complement strand
ATATTTGCGATTACGCCAATTTGGAGGTCCGTGAATAAAGGCAAGAGGTCCCCACTCTGAGACCCTCTAATAAAAAGTTTTCATTATCTCCAAGGGGAAGGAACAAAAAAGTTTCGAAATTAGTAAATATTTTTATTTTCTTCTCATGGAAACTTCTTGCCTTTAAGTCCTTGCCTCTTCAGGATCTGGAGAACTGCCTTTTCGTTCATATTTGTCTCGTTGGCTTGTGGAAGCAGGAAGTTCTGTATCCCTTTGTCCGATTTCCAAAGCGCGGGAAACTCCCAGTAAACACTGATCGTATCTCTAAACACAGTGGTCAGGAGGTGCGCTTGCTGTTGCTGCTGCTGGCCCAGCGGTGTTGTCGCTGTGCTAGTTGTTGCCATAGTGGGTCCAGTTCAGTGGCAATTTTTGTGTTCTTGCGCGGGTAGTTTGCGTAATGTAGGTTACTATTTACGTATACATTAGTGTACGTGTACGTACATACGTAGTCTCTGTTGGTTATGTAAGTATATATTGCAAGACGACCCAAAGCCCAACACACATTGCGATGACTAGGCCTACACAATAATGCACTTGGCAGGGGGGACAATGGATGATTGAAGATACCGTACAACTATCGCATGCAATGGACGGACGGGCGGCTAGACGGTTTTAGCAAAAAAGGCTTTTATGCGCTCACCCTACGCATGCACAAAATATAGTAACTTAAAGGCACAGCTGTTCCTGTACAGACGACAGCAGACTACGTATTTAGTTGCTGTAAAGGGGGATGGCCGCTTTTGGAACTGGACCGACAATAGCAGGTTGTGGAAGAGGTGGTAACAGGCCTGCTTCAGCGAATAAACGTCCACTTTTACCAGCTTATTTTCGCCTGCGATTGGACTGTAGTTGTCGTCGAATATGAGGTATCGAAAACCCTTTTCGTATGCATCCAATGTGCGCTCAACTCCGCTTCGATGATCGTCGAAAAAGACCAACGTTCTCTCCTTATCCAATGGGTAATCTCGCTTATCAAAATACAGCTGCATACAGGGGTAAAGCGTGTGCCCACTGCCCATGCGTGATATCGTGGGCCGACCATTTCTTATATCTATTTTGCGCAAAGGACAACAGTATCGGACAATATTGACTGCCTGGGAAAGGGGCAAGAAAAGCAACGACCCGACCGTACACATAGGCTTTATTTTCAATGAGTGGACTGGGCAGACACTTTCCCCTTTGAAGTCTGTGAAGTTCTTTCCAAGGAGGTATCTGGTAGTCGGGCTTGTGTCTCGGTATTTCAGCTTCGTTTTCGCTGTTGGATCAAGCAGCAGAAGCTGAGTTTCAGGTCCAGCCGCTTGACGTATGAGCCACGTACCATAGCCGAAGTGCACGCCACTCTCAATGATGTGTCGCGGCCTCAGAAATTTTATAATGCACCATAATGCAAATTGATGGTGAATTCCCGTTCCTAGACATTCATACATATTACTGTAAAGTTTGGTGTATTACCCTATCGGGTCATGCAAACAAAGTCGACCAATTTGCTCGGGGTATATTCGATAACGGGTATGCAAAAATATCGGGGTACCTATATGACCATACTGCTTATTTTAGCGTAAAATAGCTTTTTGAAGCATTTGGCGCTAGGTGAATATCGGGTTATACAACTAAATACTAAAATTCAAAGTCGACCAATTTGCTCGGGTTATATTCGATATCGGGTTATACACCAAACTTTACAGCATATGTACCATTGAAACATTTGCACGCACTCGACATACAGTATGTACGTACTGTATGTAGCATCATAGTATTGTTTTAAATGGGCTACGTAGGGATTTTTCCCGAACGTTGCCTGCCTTGTATGTACATATTAACTGTCTGCGCACATGGTATTAAAGGGGAACTTTGCGCGGAAAATTCGGGGTAAGGCTACACACACATCATTAGATAGAGCATAAAAAATGCTGCAAAACGCACCAAGTCAAATCCCTCTAAGTTGCGTCATTCTTGAGTTACAGGCAATATACTGATCAGTGAGCCAGAAACTCAGCTTGAGAGCACGTAGCTCGCTAACCACTGCACCACCCCGTATAGCACATATTTCATACATGGACAAAATATATGCTAAACTGCGCAACGACACCTGTTTTTTGGCCTCCCATTCCACAGGCAGTGAAGATACAGCAAAACTTTATACAACAAAAAGGTAGAACACCAAACGGAGCACACGGTGGTATTCAGATTGTAGACGCAAGACATGATGGAATAGTCTTTAGCGCGGGGTACTCTATTAAGACATAATAGCACAAGATTGTTCAGTGGTTAGCGAGCTACGTGCTCTCAAGCTGAGTTTCTGGCTCACTGATCAGTATTTTGCCTGTAACTCAAGAATGACGCAACGTAGAGGGATGGGACTTGGTGCGTTTTGCAGAATTTTTTATGCTCTATCTAGTGATGTGTGTGGCCTTACCCCGAATTTTCCGCGCAAAGTTCCCCTTTAACGCAGGACAGATGACAGTCCTTAGTTAAAGCGTGGCTGTACCGAGGACGTGGACGTACCCCGCTTACCCCAAAGATTCAGAATTTCTGGCCGCCGGTCGTACACATTCAGAAAAGACGGCAACTGGCCCATTAGAAATTTGCGGTTCATTCCAGCTTCCCCCTTCTTACACTGGCTTCTGCCAAGCATTTCTATTCCGAAGTCGAGCAAGTAAGAGTAAGAGCGCTTCTTCTTCATCGCAGTGCGTATGCGTACAACAGGATCAGACTTACTGCAGCCGCAGCGTGTAAACCATAGGTAGCATAATGCCCCAACAAGTAATGATATGAGGAAAAGCACTTGCCTTCCACTGTACTGCTTGATCTTTGCGTTTGTAGTCATAATTGTTGCTCCTGTTGTTCAGCTTTACCCTACACATAAGCCGGAACCCAGTCCATACGACCGAATAATACAAACTTGTTGACAAAGTGCCCGCAAACTTTCGAAAAACATTCAATACAATCACCGCTGCTGTACTGTACCCACGTACGGTAGTAAGTAAGACGTAAGACAAAGAAAAGAGCGCTACACTTACACACAAACACACACACGATTCATTCCGCAAGGTAAAGTGGTATTCCTATTTTTACCTTTGTACGTACGTAATGTAGTATGCTTATATCATTCTTTTTGCGAACATGCGTGCATGCATACATAGGTACAAATCCTTCATACATACCTGCGTACTTGTGTCTTGTACCGTATTACACACAGCCACATACCCGAACATTAAATAATCATAATTGGCGACAACCGCCCGCCATGCGGTTGGCATAAAGCCGTCATGATTAGCCTCAATCAAAAATATATAATTGGGCTTAGGGGAAGAATGGATCACACAGTGTAAACGAAGGAGGCAATCCCTGACTCATATTCGCCCCATTTTATTGGGTTTTTCATTTCCCCATTTTATTGGGTACCCATTTTATTGGGTTTTACGAAACCATTATAATGGGTTTTACGAAATCGATAAACCCAATAAAATGGTTTCGTAAAACCCAATAAAATGGGGAATCGAAAAACCCAATAAAATGGGGAATCGAAAAACCCAATAAAATGGGGAATCGAAAAAATCAATAAAATGACGAATCAAAAAACCCAATAAAATGGGTTCGTAAAACCCAATAAAATGGTTTCGTAAAACCCAATAAAATGGGTACCCAATAAAATGGGGAAATGAAAAACCCAATAAAATGGGGCGAATATGAGTCAGGGATTGCCTCCTTCGTTTACACTGTGTGATCCATTCTTCCCCTAAGCCCAATTATATATTTTTGCCTCAATTATGATTCCTCTACTTACAAATAGGTACTGTACCTTAGGAGCCGTGCGTCTGTGAGTGTATGACGTTATGCATTCGGTCTGTTTTACAGCAATAGCTGCAGCATCGAGTTTTAGCTCATTCGAAGCTTATGACACCCAAAGGCAACAAGAAGCCCTTCGATTTTTGATCTGATCAGTAATCAATCGATAATCGATATTTTAGTACTAAAAGCGAGCAGAAACCAAATAACGCAGATTTTCCCGCGAGCGTGTGCAGCAGACACCCGAAAGTGCACACAAGACTAAAGCACGCAGAAACAGTAGTAGTGTATTAAGACATGTAGGCATAAGAGAAGCAGTTTGAAAAATTGGGCAGCCAGTGCGTGAGTCGAACACGCAGCGCAGTACGGGAGTACGCCCCTCATAGCGCACGACCCCATCTGACTGCACAGCTCAGTTTCTCAAACTCCCCCACTCTTGTACATCGTCACTGGGCTTGCACACGCTCTTCTATTCCATCCTGTCCTGCGTTAACAGTAGTAGTGTTACCAGATGCGCAACAGTGTTATACCTGACGTGCGATAGGGTTGCCCAACTTGCAAAATTACTGCCAGATGCATGAGTGGTGCCGGTCACATTCTGTATTACGACCCGCCGACTGTAATCCTTCTATGTATTACCAAAAATATATATAATTCTGCTTAGGGGAAGAATGGAGAACGTAGTGAAAAGAAACGAAAAGGCATTGGCCCGTGATTCGCCCCTTTATGATGGATTTTTTAAATCCCCTTTATAATTGGGATCCCCTTTCTAAAACACAATAAATCCCCATTAAAGGTTTTGTAAAAAGGGATTCCCATTATAAAGGGATTTGAAAAACCTACTATAAAGGGGCGAATAGGGGCCAATGCTTCTTCGTTTCTTTTCACTACGTCCTCCATTCTTCCCCTAAGCAGAATTATATATTTTGGTATTAGGCTACTTCGCCTGGATCTTTGAGCCACCCGTCTTATTCGTTGAAGAAGATAGCAAAAGTGTGGCGAGAAAAATCAATGCCTGCGCTGCGCTGCGCACTGACTGCTGATGTAGGTAGGCCTTTGGCGCGTGCAAGGCGCAAGGAATGCAGCTACCCTATGTACTTCCGCGTCTGCACATGCGCGTACTTGAAGAGAAAATTAACAGGTGCGGGTGGGGGGGGTGATTTTTTTGTCTTTTTGTTGGGGGAAGGGGGGGGGGGTTTCTTTCGCTCTTGGTTGTCCGGTTTTTCGCCGTTGTGCGTGTTCTGGCGAGTCAATAAAAGCGCGCATGTCTGTCTTTTGAAGTGGGTGATTCTTCTCTCTTAAGCGCATTTTTGTGGAATAAATCTTGACATACTCCTGGATAGCGATCGAATAAATTTTCCTGCCGTGGTGTCATGTCAGGCTCTGTAAGAAAACAATGGAATGGAGCAAAAGAGGGCCACACAACACGCGCAGCGCAAAACATCAGCGCTTTCTGGCATGATATTTATCGGTATGTAGTTATGCTCAAGTGTTGAAGTGTGCGCAAGCATTCATACAGAATAAAGGCGACTGTAGATGACTACATGCATGGAAATGTCTAAGAAAAAACTTATCGAATCGAAATCACAGTCGTTTGTTTGAACGGCGTCCCACCCAATGTCACAAGCATGCGATCATGAAATATTTGAGTGGACCCATTAGCTGGTCGCACATTGTCACATCCGCTGCTCTTCTGTTTGTTTCCTCTTGCAATGGTCAGCAAAAGATGTGCTTCAAAGCCTGCGACAACATCTGCACCTGTAATCAAGATTTCAGCTTCCAGTGCATGGATAACACTTGCGTACGTCTGGGACAGTACAAGGATGGAATCAAGGATTGCCCCGACGGCTCAGATGAAGGCGTGCGTAAGTCAAAGTGCCAGAAACAAAAAGGGATAATGTAGCTTTTAAGATTGGAAGTATGGGCTAATTTTCGGACACCCAAAGCTTTGCCCCACTTAGTACATACATACATACCGGTCCGGTACTTTGTCTCATGATCAAAAGGGAAAGTTGTGCGACTGAGGTCGTCTGGGGTGTGTAGTCAATAGTGATCTAATGTTTTGTTTATGTAGAGTGCTGTTATGCCCACTTCAAATGCGATATTGTCAATATGGAATTGATGGGAAAATGCATGCCCAGATCTGTCATCAACAATGGTGTCAAAGATTGCATGGATGGTTCAGATGAAGCCAGCTTTACAAGTCCTGAAAATTGACAGTAACTTGTGTTGTGACTTGTGTTGTGAAAATTGGCAGTAACTTGTGTTGTGATGTGACTTCCTTCTCGACTGTGTCACTCTAGTCGGCCCTGGTTGATTGAGAGGTGCCAAATAGGCGCCCTCTCCTAGGAAAACCGGCTAGCTGTCATGATCAAAAGGGAAAATTGTGTGACTGAGGTCATCCGAGTGTGTAGTCAAATGGTTAAGGCGCTCGGCTGGAACTCGAGAGGTCCAGGGTTCGATTCCCTGGCACATTCGGCAAATTTTCCTTCTCGACTGTGTCATTCTAGTCGGCCCTGGTTGATTGAGAGGTGCCAAATAGGCGCCCTCTCCTAGGAAAACCGGCTAGCTGTCATGATCAAAAGGGGAAATTGTGTGACTGAGGTCATCCGAGTGTGTAGTCAAATGGTTAAGGCGCTCGGCTGGAACTCGAGAGGTCCAGGGTTCGATTCCCTGGCACATTCGGCAAATTTTCCTTCTCGATTGTGAGTATCAACAACTGTCTCGCATTACCGTATTTACCGGTGCATAACCCCCCCAATGCATAACCCCCCAATGCATACCCCCATATTGGAAAAACATAAAAAATGCCCAATGCATAACCCCCCTATGCATACCCCCATATGTACAGTACAGTACCTGAACCTACCTATGTAAGCAGGTCATATAGTACCCACCCATAGCCACTCCCACACCAAGCTAAGATGCCTATAAGCCTGCTTGAGGGTGTATTGTACTAGAATAACCGTGTTTTGACCTCAATTATGCCCTAAAACACGTGCTTTTGGCCTAAAAAATATGCCTCTGCGCACCTCTCAAAAACAAAAAAGGCCCCATGCATAACCCCCCCCAATGCATAACCCCCCAATGCATAACCCCCCTATGCATACCCCCATATGGGACCTCTCAATTTTTGCATACCCCCAAGGCCATGGGGCTATGCACCGGTAAATACGGTATGTTGGCGGCTCGTGTGCTTTAGGAAAAGTTTGTGAGCTCTATCAAAGACGGGCCAGGGCTCAGGGTGTGCGCTTCAGTCAGGTGGCCTGGTCATGTGACACGCAATCCTTCGGCCCAGTGGAGCCACTGTGCATAGACATCAGTTGGGTACTCGATGGAGAGGTGGATTGTCCACTTGGAGAAGATGAAAGTTAGGAGAGGGCGTATTTTTGCTTTCTGGCTGTGAACGAAAATACTAACTATACTGTATGAGTGTAGGGCGTGGTTTCGAATTAAACTGACGATCTGATTTCAGATCCAGCCAGACACGACGAATGCGTTTTGGGTCTGAATGATTGCGACCGTGTGAACGCAAATTGCGTGAACGTACCTACGGGGGCATACAACTGCGTGTGCAAATCGGGATTCACCGGAGATGGAAGAACTTGCACCAGAATTTGAGAGAGCTTCCGTGAAGTGAAAAGTGACTGTTTGTGACCGCATTTTGCGAAGAAAGACGTATTGATATTCTACAGAGATAAAGTGTTTCTGTTTAAAAGCATGTTTGCATCTGAAGCAAGAAGTTTGACAAACGCGTGCTTGTGGAAATGAAATGACACCGTCACGGATAGTGAACGTATTGCAAATTTTGAGCATATTTTTAATAGATAGCCATAACCTATAACAAAAACAATATTTTCTAAAGTTACGGTAGTTTCTTCTTTTTTTCCGAAAAACGAATGTTTTTCTGAGCGCGAGCGGCGATTTCATAAACTGTTTTTCAGCCTCGTAATACGTGGACGCGGAGTTTTCCATCACGTCAGAAAGAACAACGCCTCCTACCGGGTGAAAGCAGAAGCAGCGGCGGCGCGAACGTTGAACGGAACGGGCGACACACGTCGAGGATGGAAGGTCAGAAGAGGCATAGACAACGAACAGTCTTGTAGCAAGTTGCAGAAGTAGGTTGCTTGGCCTAACACTTTGTGTGGATTACGTACGTACATGTGTCACTCGCTGCTTCAGAACTGCGCACGTACTGGGAGCTGCCGGGGTTAGCGCATTTCTGCTCGCTGTTCAGATCCGTCTTCAAGTTGGGCACGGAAAAGGATGATTTTGACATAGAGGTAGGCCTTTTATTCTTTCCTAAATTCCGCACTGTGGGATAATTGGATAATAGAGTAAAGTAAGAGCAAGTTGTTTTGCAAATTTTCGTCTTCGTCGCGGTGTACAATTTTCTGAGACGATGATGGTTACGTTTTTGCGTCAATAATTCCTTCCGTATAGTGTGATGGGGGCCTAATTGTGCTTGTTTGCTCAGGAATTTGAAGAGGCCTTTCTTGTGGATTCTGAGTCAGCAGAATGCGGAGGTCGCTCGTCGTTGATCGTGGATTTATTGGTCAACCTACTCAGAGGGAATATAGGCCGCAAAGATATCACGTACGTAAGAGCGCAAATATCGTCCTACTTTATGCGCACCGGTGAGCACTGAAAAACGGCGCTCTAGTACATAAGGTGCTCATTGGTGCGCACTTTACATATGGGAGTCGCGTCTGGTGCCCACTTTTGCGCACCTTTATGTGTACGGTGCGAACCAGTGAGCACCTGATACACTGGAGCTCCGTATTTCAGTGCTCACCAATGCGCATGAAGTAATTTCGTAGTGAGGACGATATTCAGTGTGGGTTAACCCCCTCCATAATCTCGGATGGCCGCCTGGCCGCATACACCCCTTGCGGCCACCCCGCGGCTATGGGCGGCCAAGGCCGCAGGTTGGCCGCAAGCGGATGTTGCGGCCATCTGAGATTACGAATGGGGTTAACGTCCCTCATGCTATTTGCTTGCTGTTCGGGTGCGTACCAACTAGCGCTGACTTCCATTTACTGCAGGGTATTCGCCTTGCTCCATAAGAGCAGTTGTCTGTCCATTCGTCCGCCCCGCCGAATTTTAGCTGTAGTTATCACACGCACGCAAATCACGCCGAAGCAATATTTTTTTACGCAAAGTACGCCGAATTTTGAGCTGTAGTTATCTCAAACACGCAAAATAATTGCTTCGGCGTGCTTTGCGTGTGTGTGAAAATTGCAGCTCAATTCGGCGGGCGGTCAAAAGGACAACGCTCTTATGGAGCAAGGCGAATAACGCGATTCATAAACGTATGAGTGCAGTGAATAGATTTTTAGTGGTATAGCCTTCCGCGGCATTGGTGAAAACTCTTCCCAGCGGCTTTTTGGCACTGCGTGTTTGCATATTTTGTGTAGAGTTCTCAACTACAATTACTTCTTGCACGATCTACTGGCGTATCGGTGGGTGCAGCATGGGCTGGGTCCGAACCCTTTAGGTCCGGATCGGGACGCGGCCTACTTTCACAAGCTGCCCACTTACGCGAAGCTGAAGATACTGCACTGTCTGTGCGAATGGCGCTTGGAAAGACCGGACGTAGAATCTTTGACGAAGGTGAGTCCTTGATTACGAATATTGTACGAATTGTTATTTTACACTTTTCCAGAGCATTGTTTGATTTGGTAGTAAGGCCGACGGGAAAAAATGCACTGAAAACGTGTAGGGTCAGCTCACGACCACCCATAATTCGTAGCGCAACTGGTCCATAGATAAAATTGAGGGTAATAAATAATCCACGCGCCACGCCCACGCGCCACCACGCGCCAACTACTATGCAGGGTCAGTCTGGGTTACTTAACATCAGTTGACAAAAACAGACAGCAAAAATTACTCACCCCGAGCTTGTTGGTGTTGCGTGTTGAAGCACAAAGGCTGATGAGTATGGTCGAATGTCAGCTCATGCATCATTAGCAGTCTGGCTGCATGAGTATTTTGTATTTTTACCAAAGTCCTCAGTACTTACCAAGTCCATCCAAAGGCTGTTGCAGTCTGTCCACAGTCCAGCAAACTGTCTGCAGGCCATCCATAGTCCATCTGAAGTCCAGCAGGCCATCTGCGGACCATACAGACCAGCAGCAAATCTATTTTGCACAGGCGAATGAACAGACTTAGGCTTAGGCTGAGGCTTATGCTGAGGCTGAGGCCTACCCCTCTGCATCCAATACCTAACCCTAAGCCTCAGCCTAAAATCCAATGAAATTTATATCCTCAGCCAAATGCAACCCCAACTGATCTTTACTTATGGGCCTAAGGTTAAAATAATCTCTCAATGATAACCCCCACTGGAATCAAACACCTATTGCCAGTGGGGCGTGAGCTGTCATCGGACCATGCTCGTCCGCTTTTATGCTTCAACACGCAA
>JASAMW010004404.1:0-28858 GCA_030247985.1 Epsilonema sp. ZAB3_2 | reverse complement strand
TGTTCTGTTTCTCCAGAACTAAGTTTTTGCTAACTTCTGAGACACTACAGTTAGTTTTGCCAAAAAGCAGAAGCAGAATTATTATTTTTCATGTGCACTGTGCATGTACTAGGTATTGTTTGAATCAAGTTCAAAGGAAAATATTATTGCTTATGCCATATCCAAACATACTGTACGTACAATAACCCTCGTTTGTAGCCCCCTCAAAGCTCAGATGCCTCTTCGACAAAAAACTGTAAAAATTTCACAATTTTTTAAGGTTAAAGTGTATTTTTTTATTAGAGGAGCTAGTAAAAATGCAAAATAAGCGCCATAACTTAGTTCCCAGCGAGACTGGTCATCCTCCCACCTCTTTCCTCTGTATCAAACTAATCAGAGCTTGGAACGCAACGCACTGCCATCTACTAATAATTGTACCTTGCTGGGTCACTCGTTGCCCGAAGCTGCCTAAATACCTACCCCCCCCCCCCCCCCCCCTAATCGGCGATTAACGTTTTTTGATAGCGCCCGGGTGCTATAAACGAGGGTTTACAGTACAGTTACAGTAAGTACGCGTTCAGTTCACCAGTATAGGAATGCGTAAATGATGAGACCCAAGAGACAGGCTAAGGGTTCACCCGTTATGGCTCCGCCACTTTTTTTAGGTGTTGTTGTTGGTTTTGCTGTTGTAGGTGTCGTCGTCTTGGTCGTCGTTGTAGTTGGTGTGGTAGTCGTCGTCGTTGTAGTTGGTGTGGTGGTCGTCGTCGTTGTCGTTGGAGTCGTGGTCGTCGTCGTTGTCGTTGGAGTCGTGGTCGTCGTCGTTGTCGTTGGAGTCGTAGTCGTCGTCGTTGTAGTTGGCGTTGTAGTCGTCGTCGTTGGTGTCGTAGTCGTCGTCGTTGTAGTTGGTGTCGTAGTCGTCGTCGTTGTAGTTGGTGTCGTAGTAGTCGTCGTTGTAGTTGGTGTCGTAGTCGTCGTAGTTGTAGTTGGTGTCGTAGTCGTCGTCGTTGTAGTTGGTGTCATAGTCGTCGTCGTCGTTGTAGTCGGTGTCGTAGTCGTAGTCGTTGTAGTCGGTGTGGTAGTCGTCGTCGTTGTAGTTGGTGTCGTAGTCGTCGTCTTGGTCGTTGTAGTTGTGGTTGTTGTTTCCGGTGGAAACGGCTCATAGGGGGTTCCCAGAGTAGCGTTGTTGCACCCATCTGTATCGCAGCAGCACATCTTCACTAGGCTTCCTTCTTTGAACAAACGGCTCTTGACCGCTCTGAACTCGCAGCAGTGGTCGGCGCAGGTTACCTGTGCACCTTTTCCATCTGACTGTCGTTCCACGAACTTTTTCAAGTCGCTGCAAGGTTTGTCCCAGCAGAAGTACCCCACTGTTACACCGGAACCCTTCTCATAGAACATTTCTTTGACACAAGCACTATCTCCGCCGCTGCATTTTTTCACGTCCTCAGATGGTGTTTCATTAGGATTCATAGTGTTGCCTTGATAACATTTGATAGCTGTAGTAGTTGGTGACATGGCAACTGTCACCGCCACAAACAGGAGGAGGGCTACTCGGTGCATGGAGGACATGAGTGTGAAAGAAAAATATGTTGTGCAAGAGTAGTTTTATAAAAGCGAATGCTAATGCGCCTCAGTACCGTACCTACCTGCTGTACAGTATCTTATGTATACTTCCAACAGAAAAATGGGACAGTGTGAAAAGCATCTGGAGTTTTATGCACTTTTTTTGCAAAAGCGCTGGCTGTTGATGATTCGTCTCATATGCATTATGCAGTCATGCGCCAGACCTTACGTCAAAGACTTGCTTTACTCCAACCTGTTATACTGAAGTGCATGACAAAAGCGCTGGCGCTGGTTATGAGGATGACTCTCTCACTCGTCAAGTTAGGTTTATAGTCGGATTTTTTTCTGTGCATATAGTACAGGAAGTCTATGTTTATCACAAAACATAACATAAAAATACTAAAATCAGTCAAAAAAACTAAGTCACAAGTATACGCACATCAAAAAATCCGACCATATAAACCCAGCTTCAGGCTTTACGTCAGAAGGATATGTAGTGGTGCGCTTTCACTTTCGTACTGAAATGCATTCATTATTGGAGCAATGCGTTCCATGCCGACAATCGAACAAAAGAAAAAAAAACAACAAAAAAGAATTAAAAACCGATTCAGACAGAAATCGGTGTGGGTGGAAATGAGTTGTTTCAATGCAAACACCGATTGGTGATTTAGGAGTGAAATATGCCAAATTGACCTCTCTAGTCCCACTGAGTTGGCATTTGACACCATAGGCCTATTGGGACAAAACATGGTCTTGTCGTCATTTGTCTATCCTCTCATATTCTTTCATTACCCAAGCTTACGTGCCCTTTGTCTTTCATAATGTAGGATAAACACTACACTATACTGTACCGAATCTACTAGCACATACATATCCACTAGAGCTCTCACGGGTAGGCATTTTGCATTGATCCGGGTCCGGGTCCGGGTCCGGGTTTTGAAACCATGTACCCGCGGGTTCCGGGTCCGGGTCGGGTAGTAGAAATATTTGCTGTTACGTACATATGTTAGTGTACGTACGCACATCGTACAGCATACTATGTGGTACAGTAAGAACTGTACGTACGTACGTTACGTACATACTTATGTAGTAGACTAGCAATAAATATATAACAACGTTCGTTTGAAAGAATACATAACCTCCAGGTGCGAAAATTGAAAAAATGTAGCTCGATATTTCGTGTGAGTGTCGAAATTCGAAAATATTGTCCTCTATTCTTGAGAAAATTTTAGAAAATGCTCAAACTACATCGAGAAGAAAGCCAGAATTGTGCGAAATTTTACACCTTAGACCCGACCCGGATTTTCGCCTATTTTTCCGGGTCCGGGTCCGGGTAGCAAAAAAAGCCGGGTTTTCCCGGGTCCGGGTTCCGGGTCCGGGTACCCGTGAGAGCTCTAATATCCACCCATCATCCATAGCATGGGCAATAGGCATGGGCAAGCTTTTCTCAAGTTGCTTTTGTGCACTGCACTGCAGAATGGCTACCCATTTTAGCAGCCCTCACAGATTTTGCATGGCAAAAGCAACGGCCGGTTTTTGGTACCGTATGCTGTCATCGATAGTGGATAGGATAGATAGATACGACACCTAAAGCTCTAGTCATGCCTCCTTTTCCTCGCGACGTGATCGTTTGATGTTTTCTTTACTTTTCGAGAGAGAAAAAGCATAAATAAAGAAATAACAAGCAGCTTATAAAAAGGCAACCATTCTAGGTGTGAGTGGAGGAGTCTGAAGGGCTGATATTAATGATTAGCAGCCGTTTGTCCTGAGGGCCAAACAGGAGTGAAGCCCTTACAATTAGCAGTAGTAGAGGCTGGTGTGCTGTCTTTTGGAAGTAGAGATGCTGTCTGAGCGGCAGATATTAATGATTACCAGCCGTTTGTCCTGAGGGCCAAACAGGAGTGAAGCCCTTACAAGTAGCAGTATGTAAGGGCTGATAAATGGTAGTAGAAGAAAGAGGATGCGTGCGGTATGGAATGGAGAGTTGATTGAAGTTGTATTTTCGGATGGGGAAATTTTCGGACACATGTCTGACCTCAATGTGCATGCACGCACAGCGACATTTACTGTATTACTTATGAATGTACTGTAGACTACGTATGTACGAAAGACGGTAAAATTCGGACGTTAAAATATTCGGACAGAATTTTTTATCCGAAAATTTCCACCGTCCAAAAATTTCATCATTTACAGTAATAGATCGGGCCCGTGGGTCAAGTAGGGTTTCAGCATGCAGCAGTGAAAAACCTTTGGGTCCCCCAGGCAGATGCGGATGGGTAAAGCAGGTTTGTAAGCAGAGAAAAACGGTGGGCAAAATCGGAAGTACGGTATCAGGGGACACAGCACCATATTGGTCACATATTCACAGTTTCGTTGACATGAATACTTCACGCTAGCAATCTAAACATGAGCCTGTGAACTGCTCTGCAACTGAAGGTTTTGTTGCTTTTGTGCGCGTTTTTTCAGTTTCGTTGACTCTAAGATTTTTAGCAATACGTACTGCACATGGAAATATACTGTACATAAAAAAAATTCGTACGGTAAAATTTTCGGACAGAATTTTTTGTTCGAATTTTCCGAAAATTTCCTCTGTCCGAAAATTTCCCCGTTTACAGTAATAGATCGGGCCCGTGGGTCCAGAAAGAAATGAATCTATTGTACAGCTATCAGTACTGTATCTGCTGCAGAACTTCTTTTCAAAATTACCTGCTTTTTCTCTCCTGCCATTTGAGTTGAGATGTTCTTCTTCCACAGCATTCCAGGCATTGTTTTATTGAATCGCTCTTGAACACGCACTCCTTCCAAAAGAGAGTTCTCCTTTTGAATTGCTGTTGAAGATACGATCCTTTCAGAAGAAAATCCTTTCCTTTCTCACTGACTATGCACAATTTTTCCCCTGTGATTCTTCAATGCAATAGCGCCGCCGCTCAGCAACAGAGCAAAAGCACAAAATAACTCTAGTCTGTGATGTGTCTCAATTTTCATCGCATTTTTATTTTTCCTATGCAAATTCCACTCTTTAACACACTGTTCTTTTCATGTAAATTATTTTTGGCTCTACTGTCGACATTTCCTATGCAAATTACTCCCCAGACCACATGTTTCTTCTTTTTGTCTCACATGCAAATTATTCCCTCTCAGCTGAACTACTTATCCTGTGTTTTCGTCTTTTGCCCAGTTCGTCGCGATGGTGTAGGCGATAGAGCTTTCGTCTTCTACTCCTACAGGGAGCCGGTGTGAGATTCGAACCCGGGGCCGCCCAAATTTTTCCCTAATTTTAAAGAACACCTAAAACTTCTAAACGTCAACGAAACTTTAGGTTCTCTAAAACGTCAACGAAACTTCATCATGGGGCGTATCGCCGCCACATACGTAGGATCGCCAAATTGAAAATTTGAAATTTGTCCTATACCTACACAGTACGTAACCCTATCCTACAGCATACTACGTAGGGTCCCTATACCCGTATGATTAAGGCAACTCAACGTGGTAGCCCTTACGGCGATGCCGTAAGGGCAAAAAGGTCAAAGCCTCGCGTGGTTTTTGGCTTTTTCCGGCCGCCGCATTTGTTTGTTCAAGGTTCGTTTGTCTTCGCCCCCTTCGCGTAATTTCATTATGTGCCAGCATAGCATCAATGGTTGATTTGTTGCAGTGAGCGCTTCGTGTGAGGTGATAACAGTTTCAAGCGCCGTGATATTTGGCCATAAAAATCTCTATTCTCTGGCATAGATAAAGCCGTTTTCATGGCACGTGGGTTTCTGGCGTCGAATCCTCGCCTCCAAATCTATTTCGCCGTTTTTTAGACGGCGCAGGTTTCAGTTGAACAATAACACGGTAGGCCCATAGCACACGTGCCTTTTGTTGGCAGCCAATTTCACGGGCGCTATTTCGAAAAACAAAGTTGCCGCATACAGGCATTTTTGGATACAAAACCACATTGTTTGTTGCACATGCAGAAACCCTTCGTTCAATCTGTCAACAAAAAAAGTTCGACGCAAGGTGGGCGTTTGTGTTTTTTTTCTGCTACCAGAAATAGGCACGTGTGCAGGAACCGAAAATTTTTCTTGGCTCCCAAAGAAATTGTTGCATAGCGCAACGGTTCTAATATTGACCGTCAATCCTTTTCTTACTTGAAGGGCTGCCACTGCATAGCCTTGCGTGTGTTTCAGCAAACGGCCAAGCTCCAATTCCAAAACCTACCTTACTGCTAGCGTCGAATCAAATCGTTAGAGAGAGAGAGGTATGCCAAGCTACAGTCCCGCAGTACTCAAAATCAATTCAGCCTTCTACTAATGTAACCTCCTACTAAAAAGTATGCACCATGTTGCAGCATCATGTATCTGGGTTCACCCGGAGGTCGTGGTGGTGGCTGCCCCACTGCAGCCTTGCTTCTGCTGCTGCTACACGTGTGTTGCGTGATGTGGCTGGCGGTCGGCGCAGCTGCGGAGACGAAGCAGGTCGCGTTGTCGCGCTACGGACGCGCAACCCTGAGTAGGTACGTAGGTACTACCACAGTAAACGGTATATTCGCCTTGCTCCACAAGAGCGGTTGTCGTTTCGACCTCCCCGCCGAATTGAGCTGCAGTTATCACACACACGCAAAGCACGCCGAAGCAATTATTTTGCGTGTGTGTAATAACTGCAGCTCAAAATTCGGCGTATTTTGCGTAAAAATAATTGCTTCGGCGTGCTTGCGTGTATGTAATAACTACAGCTCCATTCGGCGGGGAGGTCGAAAACGACAACCGCTCCTATGGAGCAAGGCGAATAAGTGGAATTATTACAGTCATGGTCGCTGTCAAACGGTAACGTACAGCAGAACAACAGTACTCTTTTACCGACAAAATTAGTTTGAGAGTACTTTTGGTTGAATCGACTGTAAAAAGTACAGCCAAATACATAATTTACTGTAATTATTTGACGGTAAACTGTAGGCCGTCTCAGAATTTCCGTTCCGGATCTAGCAAGGAGGATTAGTCCGTGCCTATATTGAGCGTTACCCCCGAGTCTAAACCACGCGTGTTTTTTCAGGCGAAACGCCCGACAGCAGGAAACGAAGCGGAAAAGAAAAGGAAAAAAAATCTTCTTTTCTTTTCTTTTTTCCTTTCCGCTTCGCTTCGCTGCTGTCGGGCGTTTCGCCTGAAAAAAACACGCGTGGTTTAGACTCGGGGGTAACGCTCAATATAGGCACGGACTAATCCTCCTTGCTAGATCCGGAACGGAAACTCTTGGGTGTACAGTACCGTTTTTGAAAAACTACTGTGAAAGTACAGGCGGTAAAACCGTAAAGTAATTGATTTCCGTTGACAATCCTGAGCAGGTACGGCAGGGCGAATTTGAGTCGCTACGGCAGATCGGGTGCGCCGGACGGGAACGCCGCCACTCTCCGCTACAATCGGGCCAATCTGAGCAGATACGGGAAGAGATCGGGGGAAAACGGTGAGAAAAGGATACTGTAAGCTTTTCCTTTGCTGTTCAGCGTTTCACATTGGAAGAAAATACGGACCGGCGCATCCAATCCAATGCTATAGTACCTGTTCTAGAGCATAGCATCAATGTGGTTCTTCCGCCCGGCACAAACGGCATCTGTACATACACGGGAGTCAGTGATCTGTATCGGTGCATCTTCAGGTATAAACTTGAGTGGCGATCTGGCTAAATACTACACCCAGACAAGCGGAGATTATGCACTGTATAATACTATAATATATAACGATATCCATAAAAAATAATCTGTAATATGAATGTTATTTTTTTATTCAAATACAAATATAGTCTGGCGTCTAGCCAGAGAGAAATGGCTGTACTGCGTAGATTGCTTGCATGTAGACCTACTTCTGCTAAATAGGAGTAGGTACACGATGAACGGACAGAAATCCGCAATTGTGAATCTATTTTACACAACGCGCCTTGATTGTCACAGCCAGCCAATTCTACTGGCCAGACTATAGGCATCATTCGTAATCTGATGTCAAGGCCCAATAGAAGCCATTTTGTGCTGATCAAAGAAGCCATTCTAATTTTTTCAGCAACGGAGGCGACGTTCAAGTTTTGCCACCACAGGCCTTGAAAGCACTTCATCGGTGAAAGTACACAGATACTAATCAAGAAGAAAATGACCGTTGGAAAATGCGTAGACTTGTGGAAGAAGGCATAGTAATGTGCATGTGCTGTGTATGCTTCGTAATGTAGTCTTCCAGTCAGCCCAAAATGGTCAATTGAATGCCGCGTGTTATTGCATAAGGGACTGGATCATGACAGTACATACGGAGCCCCTGATGCTGTTCGCGACCCAGCACTCGCGCTTTGTGTAACGTGCAACTCGTGAGTAATGGACGCTACAACGGTACATTTTACATTATCAAAAGTTTGCACAACCGCATATTCAAGAAAAATAGGAAGCAAGAATAATACCTAGAAATGGCTAACTGTCGTATTTCAATCTTCATCATCTGAATCCTGACTTTCTTTTGCCGCTGTATTCACAGCAGACACCAGCAGATCCTTCGAGCCAGATGCTAGTCGTTCCCCTGTAAAAAATTGAATAATTATAAAATCTTGATAACTGATGAAATCTTCAGCCCTAAAATGGGCTCACCCCATCAAGGAAGCAAGAAGCGAATGTAGGTTACTGTGGGGTAAACGCGGACACGGGGTAAACCCGGACACCTAAGCTTTTCTGAACTTGCCGCTTCAGCAAATGATGAACATGGTAGCTCATTTGAAAGAAGACAGTTCAAGGAATCGATTGGTAGAATACTTGTCTCAATTCGGTCGTACGGTTGCTGAGATATACATGGGGTCCGGGTTTACCCCACAGTACCCTACTTACCAAATTTTCGAAAAGGCCGTTCCCGTCCGAAAAAAGCAACGCGTCTTTTTACCAAGAATACATAAGGAATTATCAATGTACGTATATAGACGAGAACCTGACTGTAGTTGGTGCACCGTAAAAATGCAGCGAAGATTTGCTTTGTCTCGGAAGGCTTTCTCAGGCAAAATAGCACAAAATTGCATGTAAATGCATGTCACGCAAAAAAGAGGCTTCCGCTAATTAAAATCCGCACTCTCTCAGTGGACCGACTATACATAGGGCTTATGATACCATAATATTTATTAGAGATGTGCCGAGACTTGATTGTTGCTGAAAACAAGACCGAGACCGAGAATTTGTAAATTCAAAAGCCGAGACCGTCAAAAATGACCTAAATTTACGAGACCGAGAGTCTCGGTCCATCTCTAATCTTTATGGATCTTTGATTTTGCTAGTAATAACAAATTCATGCGTGAGTCGCCCAAAGGTAACTTACTGATAAGTTCCGCGATAGCTCTTTGCGTTTTTCGCTCCAATTTGCGCAGTTTTTTCTCCGTGTCGCGCTTGAGATCCCAATCGATTTTACGAGGTGCCAGTGTGGATATATCCTGCAAAGTAGGTACATGCAAACGTTAGACATTGTAAACATGACCTATGTAGCTGGTCCAACCAGCATAACAATAGCCGACTTAGCGAGTCCATGAAAGAAACAAAAACAAGCCAAAACAATAGTGAAGAGCAAAGTTGACAAATGTATTCCACAGATAACGGAGAAATCTTAGATCCGTCACTCTTGCTTTGGCTGTACACACATACTATAGTCCGTTCAGCGAGAGTTGTCAAAGGCCTTTGCCCGTTCCCGGTCAAGGGGTAAACCCGGCCACCTAAAAAAGCTCCTGTGAACTTGCCGTTTCAACAATGATGAATCAAACAGCTTATTTGAAAGAGGATAGTTCAAGGAATCGATTGATAAAATGGTTTATCTCAAACGCCATTGATTGCTGAAATACGTGTACGTTGCCCTGAAGCTAAAATCGCCGGTTTTTTCCATGGCCAGGTTTACCCCGTAGTACCCTACCACATGGAAACTGCGCAGCACATGCAAAGTCCCAGAAACATCTCCCGCTGGACGGACTATGGACGATATCCCGTAAGCTATTTTGGGTTGGTCGACAGCGACCCCGCGGTATTTAGTGAATGTTTGGATCGGTGTCTGCGGGGTCGTCGACCTTGTTCAATCATCTGGGAGCGGAAAAGGAGCGAGTGAAAAGAAGAATTGACAGCAAGTGACGTCGACGACCCCACAGACACCGATCCACACGTTCACTAAATACCGCGGGGTCGCTATCGAATCGACCAAGCCAATCGCGTTACCGCATATCGTAAATAAACAGGTCTTTCTTGCTGTACGTACGTACCATTTCCTGTATGACAGTCGTATCCTTCGAAGCCTCCAGCTGGTCTTCAATCTGCGAATCCAAATCCACGGGTTTAGGCCTATCCAACTCCGAACCCTTCAGCTCACTGGCCGAAGGATTATAGCTTCGAAATGTGGGCCTACAACAGAAAGATAGTATAGCAGGGTACGACGGGGTAAACCCGGCCATGGAAAATCTGGCCACCTCAGCATCAATCAGGGCTGCACATCTCAGCAACCAATGAGATCGATTGAGACAACTAACTATGTCCATCGATTCCTTGAACTCTCCTCTTTCAAATGAGCTATTGCTTCATCATTTGCTGAAACAGCAAGTTCAAAGAAGCTTACGGTAAGTGGCCGGGTTTACCCCATTTATGGCCCGTTTTACCCTACTAGACAATACCTTACGCCATTCCTATTTACAAACGCAAACAAACACAAGGCTCCACTGACCAAATAATACTAGGACTCCATAATAGAGGACTATATGAATCTGTGAACAAACGGTGTGCACAGAGCTACGCCCGATAAGGGCCAAAAGCGTCCCCCAACTTGGGGATATATTCAAAAAGCGCACACCAAATACAAACGATGCGAAGATTCAAAAGATGGACGGGGTCCCCAGGAGGGGGACGCTTTTAGCGCTTATCGGGCGTAGTTCTGGTAGCTCCGTGCATGCCCGGCTATTTTCACAGATTCATAGTCCTTCTCGATTATGGAGTCCTGATACTAGCAGTAATACAGGGTGTTTCATAATATACTCGCCGGATGTTTGTGCTTATATCTCCCCACCGGAGTGTCACATTCGAATGCGGTTTTTTGCGTTGAATAGCCAAGGCTTCAACGTTGAACTTGATGCAGCCAAAATTTCAGCTTTCTAGGCCAACAGGAAGCGGCTCAAACAGCTCGATTTGCAAAGCGTCAATTTTCACACATTTTTGCAGGCGGCCAGGTACAGATCGGCTCCGGTTTTTCTCTCCCCAGTTTACCTAACCAGTTCTCTCCTTAGTTTTCCTTCCGCACTATTCCCCTCCCCAGTTTTCATCTGGAGCACAAGTTTCGGTAGAGTTTTCCATCTCCATGCCACTTCTCTTGCAGATTCGAACTTAATAGCAAACAGTGTTACAGCCAAAATTCGGTCATCCAAGCTTTTCCTTGGGACGCTGATGCCATGGTGATCAAACTGAAGTCTATCTTCGACAAGACTGCTCAAAAGTGCATAAAAGTTAGCGTGGAATGGTGAACAGACTTGAAAGAGCGAGAAAAAAGCGAAAATGCAAATCCGTTGCCCCGCCTCAGTGCCCTGCCTCCGTTTTGCGCCAGAAAAGGCGCCACAAATTTGACCGCTTACAGCGCCATGACAATGCAACCTAGGAAGCTAAAATTTTGGCTGCATCAACGTTGAAGCCTTGGCTATTCAACGCAAAAAACCGCATTCGAATGTGAAACTCCGGTGGGGAGATATAAGCACAAACATCCGGCGAGTATATTATGAAACACCCTGTACTTTTTCAGGGCTGGAGCTTCTTCCGACGGCGCTCCGTCCGAGGAGGGATTCGAACTTTCCTGCTGAGACACATCGGCAGACTGTTGCGCTTCTTCCTCTTCCCCCTCCTCGCCTGCGCCACCTTCCACGTTCTTCTTGAGAGCCAACAGACGAGCTTTCCGCTTACGAGCTGCTTCCTCCATTTTGCACGTGGCGTCCTGCCAAGAAAATCTACTAACAAATATAGGGCTGATAAGTGATAAGCACAAACAGGGAGTAACAACGAAGCAAATTATTTCGTCGAAATGATAAAGTATTAAGTAATGACAAAAATAAATAATAAATAAAATTGAAATTATAAGGGCACGTACGCCTAGTTTAGCTAGCGCACGCTCCGCTCCTTCAAACGGCTTGGCTTTATTGCGGTCAAACGTTCTAAGCAAGCAACTCTAGGTATGCATGAAACAAAGCGACAGAACGAGATGTTCGTCAAATGCATCTCTAATTCTAACACAGAAACAAAAATTGCAAACTAGGTTACACCAAGGAGAAAGTATAAAGTCAGCAATTCACACAATAGTGACTGTCACCTGGATACGCAAGAATGAGGAAAGAAATTATTGACTATGTAGTATGGTATGTACTTCAACATACTATACTTGAACAAAACAATATCCTGAATGCATCAGCGTATGCTCCTAAAGTAGCACTTATTGCAGTATTATTGTTTCCGAAATCTATGGGTGAGCTGAGCAATCGTCAGTCAAATCATAATAAAGAACGCTTCTTCTACCATTTTTCGGCAATTCCGGCCGTGATTCTTCGTTCGCTGCGGGACTGATCACAGTTTGTTGCAGATCATGAGATTGGTCAAAGAAAGAAGGAAGAATCAGAATGACGATCCCAAAATAACCCTCTTTCTGTTGGCTTGTATGTTCTTCGTATACGTTCTGATTTGTTCGGTAAAACGTTGCGCTAACTTGCTGCAAAAGCTCTTTCGACCGCAACCTGGTCGGTCAGAAGAACATCACAATTCATCAACGGAAGCGGAGCCAAACCGTTCAACAGCCAACCGTACTATTCAGCAGCCGACATCACTCGTTCCCTCAGCCCCATTATTGCCCATGATCCCCACCGCACCTGAGGACATTGTATTAGGTGAGGTGTCTGCCAGCGGTACTGTGGTGCCAGCAGGTGTGACCCTGCAGAGGCTGGAAAGTCGTCCACCTGAATACGATGAGGTGGTTTCTGCAGCTGATAGCAAGGCAAGCGCAGAGGAGGCTCCGCCCAGCTATGAAATGGTAATGGTGGTAAAGCCATGTCAGGCAACCAGCAAAAAGAGCTGGTAACGAGCCACGGGTGCAACTGATCGAAGATGATGGTCGATTTCATGCCGGCTTGTTGGAGTGACCTGTGCAACAACATACAGTAGGCTTACATACATAATGAAGATACCGTGTACGTACGTAGGTAGGTACTGCAATTTGCTGTTATCAACTGTTCTGTTAGTACAGTGGCTGTTACTATACTTTGTACTAGTATACGCAACCCGAAATGAGATTTGAAATGGATCGGATTGCCTGCCACTGCATTGAATAAGAATGCGGCGCGATGTTTGCAACAACAATACTCATTTCCACCATCACAATCGGTGTTTGCATGCAACAACTACTCATTTCCACCCACACCGACTGACTGAATCGGCTAATAATTCTTTTGTCCTACTTCGTTTTCTTTTGTTCGATTGTGTCGGCATGGAACGTTCCGATAATGCGTTTCAGTGTGTACAGTACTGTACTGTACAGGTGCACGCGCACTTGTATGTACATACGTATACGTACATATCCTGCTGAAGTAAAGCCTGGCGAGTGAGAGAGTCATGCTCATCACCAGCTTTTCATGCACTTCAGTATAATAGGTTGGAGTAAAGCAAGTCTTTGACGTAAGGTCTGGAGCATGACTGCATAAATGAGACGAATCATCACCAGCCAGCGCTTTTGCAAAAAGTGCATAAAACTCCAGATACAGTATGCTTTTCATTAAAAATCTCATACTGCACCATTTCTTTCTTGCAGTAGATAGATAGGTCTGCTACGCATTAGCATTTTTACCTTCAAGGGGGGATCTGGCGGGAATTTAGTACGGGAAGGGCCAATTTCATATTGTTGACTTTTGAGGGGCCTATCCGATGTAAAATTACATCCTCTTTCGATCTAACCCCACATTCTGGAGTCAATTTTTGCGTTTGTGAAGCGGCGCCCCAGTTACGAAGGGCCCCAGTTACGTTACGATTTCGCAACACTTTGGCTTATTTTGAGCTTTCTAACTGGGGCGCCGCTTCACAGAGGCAAAATCGACTCCAGAACATGGGGTTAGAAGAGGATGCGATTTTACATAGGTAGGTGCTTTCAAATGTTAGAAATTCGAAATTTGCCTCCCCATACAAACTTTCCCGCCAGATCCCCCTTTAAACCATTTCTTTCACCACAATTTTCATCCCACAAACCATGTCCTCCACGCACCAAGTAGCCCTCCTCCTTTTTGTGGCGGTGACAGTTGTCTTGTCACCAACCACTACAGCTCTCAAATGCTATGATGGCATAACTACGGATCCTGAGATAACACCATCAAAGCCAGGAAAATGCGGCAGTTATCACCCGCCCGCGTCTTGTTTCAAACAAATGTTTCTTGACAAGCAGGAGGGCCATGTAACTACGAGATATTATTGCATTGGAGAATGCGATTCAGGTTACTTGAAAAAGGTGATGGAAGAATTGCCATTTGCAAAAGGTGCCCGTGTAACCTGCAAAGCCGGCCCATGCTGCGACCTCGTTGTGGTTCGTAAAGACGTTGTGATGGAGAAAGGAAGCCTTTGGAGGATGTGCTGTTGCAAGACAGATTTGTGCAACAACGCTACACTGGGAACCCCCTATCAGCCGTTTCCATCGGAAACAACAACCACAATTACAACGACCAAGACGACTACACCCACTACAACGACCAAGACGACTACGACACCTACAACGACCAAGACGACTACGACACCCACCACAACGACGACCAAGACGACGACACCTACAACGGCAAAACCAACAACAACCCCTAAGAAAAGTGGCGGAGCCATCAAGGGTGAACCGTTAGCCTGCCTCTTGGGTCTCCTCATTTACGCATTCCTTTACTGGTGAGAGTAAACACGTATAATTATACTGTTACTGCAGTACAGTATAGATTTATAATAATAATAATAATAATTTATTTGGATATATGGATAAGGACAAGCAAGTTTTTTATTTTGAACTTCATCATACATAGGTATATGCGTACTTACCAAAAATGTAATTCTGCTGTTAGGCTTAGGCTTCTGCTTTATGGCATCAATTACAGTGTTTCAGGTAGCCATTAGCAAAAAATTAGTTTCTAGAGTAAAAGGCGTTGGGTGGTGGGTTTGATTCAGTTATTAAGAAGCACTCTATGCAATGCAGTCGATCACGGTCGCTTTTTTATCTATCCTTGACTTAGGTACATCGTAAATCGAGATCAAATTGCGAAGCTGAACTTAAAATTATTAATATTATTATTATTATTATTATTATTATTATTATTATTATTATTATTATTATTATTATTATTATTATTATTATTATTATTGTTATTATTATTATTATTATTATTATTATTATTATTATTATTATTATCATCATCATTATTATTATTATTATTATTATTATTATTATTATTATTATTATTATTATTATTATTATTATTATTATTATTATTATTATTATTATTATTATTATTATTATTATTATTATTATTATTATTATTATTATTATTATTATTATCTAGTAGACGAAATAAAAAATAATGGAGTAGACTAGAAAGGTTTGTCTTGAGAATGCACTGTGCACTACACTACGCTCCACGTAACCCGCAATACTACCTTACTGTACAGTACATATACTGTACATACCGGTACGTTGCATTGCTTGCATGGTCAAACGTTTTGACTGAACAGAATCTAGAACCATCCTTTTTTTACTCATTTTTTTCAAAACACCGCCACGGCCATTGTGGAGTCGAAATTGAGATTGCTTTGGTGTGGAGCGAGTCACTATCGCAAGTGGCAACCGGCGAACATAGCCGGAAGCCGCTGAAATGGATCGCTGCTCGTTTTCAGTGCGGCAGATGCAAGCGACAGTTGCGTTTACTTCAGCTACGAATGCGCTCCTGTTTTGTTTTGTCGTGTCATCCAATCTACATTTGGCGGCCCAACCCCCTTCGCCCACTGTTCTTGTCGTTTTCTGCTGTGTTGTGTCGGTGACATCTGTTCATCTGCCTTCCATCCGTCTCCGTCTAGTAGTAGGAGGTGGAGTGTACGGTAGGGTAACGTGGGGGCATTCGGGCCGTGGCACGGACAGCTGCGATTTTGAAGGTATGTAATGTACTTACATTGTTGCATAAGGCCTAAATTAGGTACCCACCTCCTGTTCTTTTTAGCTTTACAAATGTCAGAGCGAGCCACACCGCACGTCGCTGTGTGTGAGTGAGCCAATTTGCCCTCATTTGGCCCGATTTTCCCCACCGAGTGGCACACGTACATCAGCAGGGACATGGGATCGGACATCTGCGCACCTTCTGCGTAGCGGCTGCTGCTGCTCTACATATGTACGTAAGTATGTACCATATGTACGTACGTACACACGGATGTGAGCAAGAGGAGATAGAGAGAGAGAGCTGCAATGGCTTTTCTATGCGGGCTCTACGCTGATCAGATGGCAAACACATGTCTCACACACACATCTCCTCATCGGCGAATTAGATGTAGAAGGGTTGGGAGATCGGGACAGAAGTGAATATGAATGGTTGTTAAAAAGACCATGATTTGCTTGCTCTGTCTTACTGTCTGCTTGCCTTTAGCTTGACTAATTTGCTTTCTGTTTCAATGTGTATTAATTAGCGTGTTGTAAGTATATGAGCCGTGTGGCACTGCCATTCACGGTACCATAGTTTTTTTGGGGTGAGGCCGACATATTGCTGTTGTCTTGATAGTTGTACGTACATAGTAGGTACACTAACAACGACGAACGTACGCCTATTACTGCTTTAAAAAAGATGTATTTCTGCTACTTTCATTGCTGTTGGTCCGCTTTATGCCATTGTGCAGTACTACAACTACATTGCGGTAGCAAAAATTGGATGGATGCTGTATGCGCATTGATTGGAGTTATGTCACCTTTGAAGCAAGGTGTGAAGTCAGTCGGTGGTGGGGTGGCCTTTACGGAAAAATTGTTTATCAGCTAGCCGGCTGTGTAATTAGTAGGAAAGCTGCTAGAAAATGGATTCTGTGTTGACGATAGAAGCAGGTGGCTAGCACCCCTAATAAATAACGATCAAAGCCTACACATTTGGATCGGCAGGTGCATCAGATCTCAATATTGAAAAGGGCAGAGGCACTTAGAACCTACGTAACGTAGTACGTGTATACGTAGCTGCCCGCTACCGTATGATCATCTTCGTTCGTTCAATACATGCGTAGCGTTTTAGTGACGAAGTGTGCACGCTTTTTGTGGATGATTTGTTTCGATTGAAAAGATGCTTTTGCCGGTTTGTTCACAAAATTCTCTTTCAATCCCTTGTTTCTGATGAGAAAAGAATGCCGCAATACGTGGCAAAAAGTGACGGCACATTGGTACTCGTAGGCCTGGCGCTCGAGTTGATTTTTTATGTCATGTCCTAATATGGCAGGCAGGGTAAAGATGGGCCGAGACTCTCGGTCTCGGTCTCGGTCTCGGAAATCTCGGTCATTTTTGGCGATCTCGGTCCCGGTCTCGGTCTCGACTTTTGAATTTTCAAATTCTCGGTCTCGGTCTCGGTCTCGCAACTTTTAGGGCCTATTTTAGGCGAGACCGAGACTAGATTGAAATCGTGCTTTCACAAGCAATTTTCATGTATTTCTGCTGAAATTTTAGCTGCCTATCATGAAAAAATTTCCCCTGCGGGGCGATTTTAGCCATGTTAAGTTAGAAAATAGAAGTGAAGCACCTATTCGCCACTGTTTTCGCCATCAAAATTATCATAGAAAACGACCATCAGAAAAAAATACAAACGAAATTCCATAAGTTTTAGACCAATACTTAGTCTCGGTCTCGATCTCGGTCTCGGTCTCGACAAAATTCCCTAATCTCGGTCTCGATCTCGGTCTCGGAAAAAATTCTAAGTCTCGGTCTCGGTCTCGGTCTCGTTTTCAGCAACAATCCAGTCTCGGCCCATCTCTAGGGTAAGGGCGCGTTATTTTTTCGCTTTGGCCATTTTTTTCCATCTGCCATCTTCTCAGGATGGTTCAAGAATTTGAAGACATAAACAGTCTGAAATTTGCCCAGAACTGGCATAGAAGCCGCAGGGCTGCATGGTTCCAATCCAAATGCTTTTTCTGCTCACAGACCAAGTTCCTCTTCCCTGCTTTAGGAAAAGGAACCCCATTTTGTTCGGGTCGAAACGTGTTTGTTTTCCCAGGCAAGACATGGGAAATGTGCCAGATGGACCCCGTCGCATACGTACGTATTTCTGCTCCAGTTTGTGGCCGTTTTGAAAATTTTGAGCTGCTCTCCCGTGCTTTCGCGTCTTTTTTTCGTCGTACTTATTGTACTATTTTGTTGTCAGCTCCAAAATTTTTGTAGATTTGTAATAATAAACTAAATTTACCGTACACAAATATTGTAATTTAACATTTTTTCTATTTTTGTCCCGCTCGTTTACTTCTTGGAAAAAGGTCAGTATCCGCATCACAGTGCACGTGTAGTGTAGTACGTAATGCCTGTTGTAAGTCCTTACTTCCTTACTGTTAGGTTAGGCTGTTCGCTGTTAGGCTGTATTGTACGTATGTAAGCAATATCGAAAAATGCAGCTGGTCTCCACTGGCAATTAAGACGACTAAAGTTAGTAACATTATTATTAGCTCTGACAAGTGACGCTTTGTTTATCATTGCTGTATGCATGCCTGCAAGCTACATACTAGCTGAACATTATTATCTTGTGCATAGGAGTAATGCAGGCAGATGTTTTCAAACTTCGGACTACCCCCGCGAAAGTTCCATTACTACTGTAAATTGGGAAATCTTTGGATTTTGTATGCATTTTCTCTTGCTGCGAAGACGCTCTCCATATTAAGTTATTTGCTCATAGCCACGGGCTACTTGTACGTAGCAAAAATAAACGGTAAATTTGGCGAAAATTTTAGGGTCGTTATTATTCTTTCGTCACAGAAAATCCGAAAATATTTCATATTCTGATCCTACTGTACGTTAACGTCCGTTTTCACATATGTACCGTATGGTATGCGAAGCGCACGTGCGATTTGAGGAAGAAAAAGAGGAGAAAAACGAGAGCCTGAGGGCAGGAAAAGCTGCTGACTTGAGCAGAGACACCTGCTCCCCACATGGCACTCGATTCTTCGCACGTTTCCTCCTACTTTACGCGTACAAGTATGCCTACGTAGTCAGTCACATCACAGCAGTTTGGCACATGTGCTACCGCTCAAAATAGACAGAAGTTTGATTGAAACAGGCAGAACAGCTGTCGCGCTATTAAAAGCGGCGCGTACTAACTTAAACCTAGCTTACTGTAAGCAACGCCTTCTTTGGTCGAGCTTTGTGAAGTCTTCATTCGTTGAGTACATAGGGGTACATTACGTACGTCGTACATACTGTATGTAAATTACGTACGTACTTCGTATAGGTATGTACGTTGTACTGTTCGGACTTCATTTCGTAGTAAACACTTCCGTCTATTTTACAGGCTAGCGCATTGCTCACGTCCTGTATTGAGATAGTACCTTAGCGCGAAGAATACAGTACGTGTATGGACGGACGGACAGTGGACACCCGACTAACAACATACAAAGCCGTTGCCCGTGCACCGAATTAGAGATTGGATATGAATGAGCCGCTGAAGCATTCGAATGTTGAACTAGGTAAATAGATCATTTCGAAACAAAAGCTACCTATTGTATAAGCATATGATAATTACGACTATGTTTATTACTTCAGACAACAGCGGCCAACAGATCAGTCAGATCATGATCGACGTGTCTGAAGACGACTCATTGCCACCGGAGAAGCAAATCTGGAAGCTGAAGCGATTCCTGAGAGCCGTAAGGCAGCTGGCATTAGCGGAACACGCCAAAGCAGTCGAAGCCTTGATCTTGGAGCTTGTGGTACGTATGTAAGCTCAGTCCTTAGGCTTAAACTTGAACTTTTTTTTAGGCATACACAGGTAGTGAACGTCTGTAAAGCAGCATATGTACGACACAGGCATGAGTAACCATCAAAATGTGCAGCAGCGTCTCGTCTGCTTTCTGATCGCCCGAATGCTGCTACCGTACCACCATTTTTTGTGCAGAAAAATTCTGTTTCTCTCCAGGAATCTCATATCGAGCCGGGCGAATTCTTTAAAGACCTGCAGGAAGGCGGACTGACCCGCTTCCCTCTGCGTCCCTACGTCATCCCCTTTCTGCATTCCAGTCTGCCGTTACTGCGCCGCGAATGTAGCGCCCTCAAGCGGGACGAAGTGAGAGCAGTTCTGTTTGACGTGGAAGTCGAAGGCGAAGCGTTTTCGGTGGGCGTGGCCAATCAGCGGACGGCGACGGCGACGGCGATGACGTCACTGTCGACGTCGAGAATCGTCGGTCCGCCCCCGCCCCCGGCAATGACAACAAATACGACGTCCGGCACTGGTGGTGGCTGTACCGGGTTGTTGGGATCGAGAAAGAGGAAAATACCGTAAGCGTGGTCCAGACTATGTACAGATATGACTGAAGAATAAAATTGTAACATTTTTGGCAGTAGCACTTAACCCCTCCTCCTTTATTTCGATGGTTTCCGCGACCAAAATGCGATCCCCCGCCGACAAAATTGATCGTGTCCAAAACGCCACCGGAGGGTCACTGGCTTGTAGGATTTTGTAACAAGATATGGGACCAAAATGCAACCGGAATGTGATCGCATGCGATATAAGTGCGATCACATTTTGGTCGCGGCTACCATCGAACTAGAGGAGGGGTTAAGTATGTACTACTGTACAGTAGGTACGTATTTTTGCACAGGTTGGACAAACTTCTCGAGCATAATACTGCGCATCTGAAGCAACAGCAGAAACGCTCCACTACTGGCTGCGCTCATCTCAATCTCATCAGCAGCGCAAAGGGAACGGACATTCCTCTGATTATTCCTTCTTCATCAACTGCCACGCCTTCAAGCATTACCCCAAAGTCACCGACGCATCTGACTGCCGCTACGCCATCTTGGAAGGTTGCCAGATCAACTGCCACCGCACCGGAGCTGCACTGGATTAACCTTGAGCAACAACAACAGCAGTCGATGCAAGATATTTCGACAACTCGCAACAGCAGCGCACTGTCTGCCGCAAGAAACAACCACCAACAGCAGATCATCGACTTTAATGGCATTGTCAGTGGTGGTAGCAGGGCTTCGAGACCAAACCATTCCAATGGATCCAGCAATACGAACAATAGTGCCACGATTGGCAGCAATTTGGACCCTTGGGCTTGGTACTCGGAGGAATGGAAGCACATTGAAAATGTAATGACGATCAGAGAGAGACTCCTCTTTTTATTTCACTTCAAATTTCATAGGAGTTGGGTACGGTAGCCAGCCATAAAGGCGCCATTAACTTTTACCAGTATATACTTATAGGCAGCTTCAGTTTACATATTCTGAAAATCTGAACTTTTCACTTTTCAGCTTTACACGACGGTGGTTGCGACAATGGAGAGATTACGATACGCCATGATTCTGTTCCAGCAGAAATCTCGACTCAGTCAAATCTGGACGCAACAGCAGCAGAAACAACGTCGCGATTCCAGTCTGAAAATGGAGGAAGTGCAGAGGAAAGCCGGTACAATATTTTCACAATTCTCTTTTTTGCTGGAAGACGAAAACATGAGGACCAAGCCCAGAACATAAAATTTGCTGTGGGAGTTGTGGATAGAAACTTTGTGAAAACGCGCCTCATTTTGGTCCGTCACACGCATTTTTCTAATAAATTCCGTTTGCAATTTTTTTAAAAAATTCTCTAATTATTGCAGATATGACGGTGCAAGAGGTGAAAAAAGCAGCGGTGATGGAACTGCAGAAAGCGGTGCAAGCGGCGGAGAAGAAAGCGATGGAATCGGTGGCGGAGGAAAGAGCCAAATGGGAGGGAATTCTGCGCGAGATTCACAAACAGGAGGAATCCGCAGAGGTGTGGTGAGCGCAACACTTAATTAAAGAATACACAGCGCATAATTACCAGCGCATAACACATACAGTACGTATTGTATGTATGTACGTAAGTAAACGTAGAAACGTACGTACTACGGTGGTATGGCCGGCCACGGACAGTTTGGTTGTTGGTCAGTCTTTGAGTGTCAGTTGGAACCCATAGTTAACCCCAAAATTGACGTGTCCGAATCTTGCAAAAACTTTGTATGGAACTCTGCAACTTCCTGCCCAGATTTTCCCTTGTAGCGAGCACAGTAGCACACATCGAACACAAAAAATAAAAATCATACATTGATGAAGCCCCGAAGTATAATACCTACCCCGCGATCTTACCCCCAAAATTGTTGATCCGAATGTAACTTATGTACGGTACATACGCACGTACTGTATCCTATTTTTCTTTGCAGAACTGCTGGAACTGCGGACGAAAAGCCGGTCAAAGTTGCAGCGGTTGCGGAACTGCGCGCTACTGCGGCGTCTTCTGTCAGCACAAGGACTGGGCCACCCACCAGCGACAGTGCAGCATCGCCCGCGCTCGCCGCCTTAACGCTCAACACGTCCAGCAGTCGCCGAGATCAGCACGGACAGAGCAGCAGCAGATTACGGTGAAAATGGAGCAACTGTCGCCGACGACGGCTGCTTTAAGCGACGCTGCAGCCACGGAAAGGAGACTGAGCAGGTCACCTTCGGCGAAAAGCGTGTGACTCCTTGATGAGAAACAATTTCTGGTGTCCGGTTTCTCTGTAACCACGTAGTACGTATGATAGAGCGGGGTAATTTGGACCACGGTAAGGAGATTGAGCAGGTCACCTTCGGCGAAAAGCGTGTGACTTCTTGAGAAACAATTTCTGGTGTCCGGTTGGTCTGTCTGTAACCACGTAGGTTTTTGAGCAACTTACGTACGTATGATAGCACGGGGCAATTCAGGCTATCCCATTCCATCTTTTATCAACTGTTTTGTTTCTACTTGAAGCTCGCAGCTTCACTGATATAATTTCGCCCATGTTTTCTACGCGTGTGGGCGATTGGTTAAATATTGCCTCAAAGTTGGAGCGAAAAGTCAAAAAACCCGAGTTTCATGTAAAGTTGGGTAAAAATGCTCAAGTGCTTTGGCCCAAGCAAAGGAGCCGTGGTAACAGCGAAGACACTGTCAAATGCAGCTTGAAACGCTCTTTCCAATGGTGTACTCGGCGACCACTTAACCCTTACCGTTGGCAAACAACAATATAACGGTGGACAACAGTATAACGGTGGACAACAGTATAACGGTGGACAACAGTATAACGGTGGACAACGGTATAACGGTGGACAACGGTATAACGGTGGACAATAGTACCGTATTTACCCATGCATAAAATATGCCTCTGTGCACCTCTCAAAAACATAAAAAAATGTCCCATGCATAGCCCCCCCTTTTGCATAGCCCCATGACCACATAATAGGACCTCTCAATTTTTGCACTGCCCCATGGCAGGGGTATATGGTGACCCAAAATTTTTGGGGAGGAAAATTTAGTAGAGGGAAGATATATGGGCGAGCGTAGCGAGCCCTCGGGGGGTTTGAGGGGCGGAGCCCCCCAAGAACGGGGGTCTGGGGGGCGGGAGCCCCCAGCGGGGGGTCTGGGTGCCCCAGGAAAATTTTTTTCACTTTTACGCTCAAAATAATGCATTTTCCAAACTCCTGAGACTATTCAGTCATAAATATTTTTACCACTAAAACAACGTTGCATTTCGCTTTTCTGACAGTCACAGACAGACAACAAGCAAGCAAGCAACAAACGTACGTACAGTATGTACGTGTGCCTTGCCTTGCGTAATTATGTCTGAGCAGTGAAATAAGGGGCTGGCGAAGGCGATCAGAGCTCTCATCACCTCGCTCGTGGGGTGGGCAAAAGCACGAAGGGTGAGTGACTGAGGTCAGTGGGAGGAGGGAGAAGAATGGAAAGGAGAGTAGAGTGAGTGACCTCATGGTGACCGCGCATACGTAGTTACCGTAACCACAGGTAAGGCCAAAAAACGCGTTTTCACGCAGTTTTACACCATTGCACTCCTAAAAGAAACATTTTTTTTCGCAAAAGCGGGTTGAAAATTTTCCTCCCCTGACCGCCTAATTTTGGGGAGGAGAACCCTGAACTGGGGATGGGGCTATGCATGGGCTATGCATACCGTATTTGGTATAACGGTGGACAACAGTATAACGGTGGACAACAGTATAATGATGGACAACAATGTAATGGTGGACAATGGTATAATGGTGGATAACAGCATAACGATGGATAGTAGTGAAACGGCGGACGATTCTAGTATACTATGAATGCGGACCAAATAGACACAGTACTGTATGGGTGTGTCGCACTTGCTCACCAAATGCACAATGATAAAGGTGGGCAGTCAGCAATACGTACATGGAAATAGGTACATATAAAAAATTAAAAAATTCGGACAGTAATATTTTTGGACGGAATTTTTTGTCCGAATTGTCCGAAAATTTCCGCCGTCCGAAATATCCCTTAAGCGCTTCAAATTCTGAATAAGATAGGCTATGATTGCAGTTCTTTGCCTGTGCCGACACGACACACCCATACAGTACTGTGTCTATTTGGTCCGCATTCATAGTATACTAGAATCGTCCGCCGTTTCACTACTATCCATCGTTATGCTGTTATCCACCATTATACCATTGTCCACCGTTACATTGTTGTCCATCATTATACTGTTGTCCACCGTGATACTGTTGTCCACCATTATACCGTATTTACCCATGCATAGCCCCATGGGGCAATGCAAAAATTGAGAGGTCCTATATGGGGTCATGGGGCTATGCATAGGGAGGGAGGGGGCTATGCATGGGACATTTTTTATGTTTTTGAGAGGTGCACAGAGGCATATTTTATGCATGGGTAAATATGGTACTGTTGTCCACCGTTATCCCAATAAATTCCGGCCTACACATAGCGTCATTTTTAATATAAGTGTAAGAATTTTGAGCGACAGTTGCTGCAAAATTTGTTCGTTTGGTAGTATGTCGCATTAAAGTCTAGTTCGATGTAAGCGAAATTTTGCAGATGGATCGGTTTAAGTTAGTGGTATGTATTGTGCTACCCCGCATTGCGTGAGTTCAAAAATGTCAATATATCGTGTTAAAGTTTTTTCTGTTTTTCAGGTTACATCGCACTATTCATTTTTTTGCGTAATACGATGTATGGCATCAAGTCGTGTTATCACGATAATTTTCTAGCATGATGTGCTGTTAGAATGTTTTCTAAGTTAACACCTACTCCTATGTCGTGTTATTATCTTTTTTTGGAATAAGTCGTGTTATTTTTGTAAAAATTGTAAAGTGAGGAAAAAATCTTCAAATAAATTTTTTTAAAAATTCTAAAAGCTTTTACATGGAGCAGCAGTGCCTTCCGAGACATGTCGTTTACTACTTTATTTACAGGTTGTCTTTCTAGTACATAGTTCGGCACTGTCAGTCTTTCACAGTAGTACAAAACAGCACTTGCTAAGGAGGTAGGTGGTGGTCCTATACAGATCCAGTTCATGTGTCGAGAGTGTCACTCTTTCACACCTTTAATCTCCTTCACCGTGTGCCAGTCGTAGTAGTGGGGCTGGCAGAACGACCTTTTGCAGACGGTGCATTGCGCCCGGACACGGCATTCTCTGCCTTCCTTCCAACAGAGGTAACAGCGGAAGCGTCGCCGTTCTCGCGATGGCAGGTGCTGCACGTCTTTCCGCAAGCGAAGAGGAAGATTGGCGGGCGCTTTCACGACGCCGCCGATGTTCCTAGCCCGACCGCACCGAAGGAAACCGTCGGAGATTTTCATGAGCACATCCTATTATAATAAGGCTACACTACATGAGGTTTCTTATAACAGAACTATGCCCCTAAGTAAGGAAACAGTTTTGCTCAGTTACCAGAACACGCAGCTGAGTTCTTTCAGCAGAAGGCAGCATAGTCTGCTGATTGATGATGTGGGTGTTCGTCACGCCAGCCAGAATCGTATATTGAAAGTATGGTTTGTACCATTTGCGATTGCGAAGCTGCTTCATAACGGACCAGATTTTTTGTCCTTGTAGATCCACTATTAAAAGGACAATAGCACCCCCTTTAAATCACGTCCCTATAAAACACAAGTAGTTCCATTCTGACCGATTACCTCCTTTGTATGAAGAGCTGTAATAATCCACTATTGCAGGGGCAGGTAAACTGAGGTAGATGTGACGGCCATTCACTCGTATTGATCTGTTGACGACTGTCGGCTCATCACTACGCACAGGCAGCGAATGGATAATGGTAAACACCTTGTTATCCTTCCACGTAACGACGGTTAGGTCTTTGGTCGTGAGAGCATAGTAGTCGCCTCTGTTCAGACTCTTGTTCAATTCGCTTTTGGGGTTCACAACGTCAGGCGGCACACCCCACGCCATCGATTTCTAGTAGAAAAACGGGCTGTTCGGTATTTTCTTCGAGGAACAAGACATTAAATAAGTAGTATTAAAAAACTTTCACCTACCTTCAGTGTTCCGCACATTTTTGTCCCCAGTTCCTTCAAATCTTCCGCCGTCAGACGATGAGCATAGTATGTGTCCACATACACTGTGTACCTTAAAACGGGTTCTTATCTGTGTTATAGCATTGACATCATGGGATACGGTCACTTGGTAGCCGGTCACTTCGTTGCGGACATTTCGTTGCGGACCTTTCGTTGCCGCGGTCACTTGGTAGTGAGAACTTTCGTTGCGGTCACTTCGTTGCGGTTTTTTTCGTTGCGGACATTTCGTTGCGGCCATTCTCTGGTCATTTCGTTGCTTTCGTTGCCGTTCATTTCGTTGCAGGCTTAGGCTTAGGCTTAGGCTTAGGTAAATCTCGCAACGAAATGACCAGCAACGAAAGTTCTCGCAACCAAATGACCAGAAAACGGCCGCAACGAAATGTCCGCAACGAAAAAAACCTCAACGAAGTGACCGCAACGAAAGTTCTCGCAGCGAAGTGACCGCGGCAACGAAAGGTCCGCAACAAAAAAAACCGCAACGAAGTGACCGCGAACCGACATCATTGATATAAGGAATGGTCTCTATCAACAGATTGCGTGTATAGAAGTTATGTGCATACCCCTGAAACAGTAGGCCTGCGTTCACAAGAAGCTGTTTTACGTAGGCGTTTGTGATACGTTCCTCGTCATATGGAATGTCAAAATTGGCCCGGTAGCCAACCTTTCCGCAGTGAAACAGTGCTGCCATCAGATATCCAGTATCTGATTCTGCCAGGGCATAGACCTTGAGTCCCTACAACAGGGCAACATAACAAGTTCGTACCCATATGTAGATACTTTCTCTGTCATGTATCAGAAACTGTTTTTGCTTCGCAATTACCTCAGGGTTAGGCTTGCCCTTCACTACAACCTTCAGCCTGTACCTTCCCTTGTACCGTACCATCTAAGAGAATGAAGCGTTATGATCACATACTGTAGTATAACATATTCATACATTTCTATGTCGGCTTAATTTAATACGATATATAACATATTATCTTACCACTTCATCTTTCGCGAGGGCTTCTTTCGGCGTGTAGTGCTTTTGGAAAGATGTAAAACACATAGAACTGAATTCCCGAATTTTGTAGAGGTTGTCGTAAAATTCGGACTCGGGGATGGCGCGTCCGTCGATCGCCGCCTGGTCATTATCGCAGAAGTGTAGAGAACGTAGAATAAGAGTGAACCGGCTTCTAGTCATCACCTTTGAGAAAACTGGCGTGTCCCATGCGTTGCCATCATCTCGGAAATACTCACTGGAAAGAGTAAAATTGATTCTCTTCGCATTATTTCAATACTATTTACCGTATTTTCTACAATACCATCACATATAGACGCGCGTTTCACATACCCGACGTTCGCCTTTTGGGCCACAGGCATTGCCAGGAATAGGCCTAGGAAATCACACCATTCTGGGCCATCGATGTCCTTCCACCTGTCAGGGTACTGCTGGCGCCCGTACTTGTTGGTCTGGGCCAACAGTTCTGTCAAACCATCACCCATTAGCTCGATAAACACCAAGAAAGCATCACTTAAGGGCACGTCGGGTGGAAAGTTGCGTGGTCCCGGCGGATGAAGCGGGCAAAATGGCATTGGATTCGCAAGGCTCATTTCTCTTTCCGTTGCTTTCCAGTCGAGTCGACCCTCCAGGCCGGCCAAACTATCATCACCGATAGAATGTCGTGGCATCTCTACGTACACATACTGCACGAATGCTAACACAACAATTCTGTAGACAGGCGACATGAGGTTTTTATGTGGGTTCCGGTTGCAACTCATCTTCTTCATTCTGTCCAACGCCTCATCTTTTCATCCATAAATTTAGCAATCTCAGCCTCATATCGCTGTAAAAGAAACTTTCATTCAGAAAAGGAATCGTTCACTTGGCCTTTATGAATTAAAAATGAAACTAATCACTTCTCTAGTTACTTACTGCACTCACCCTGTCTAGACGACGTTCATACACGTCAATGAAGATTCTTACTGCCACAATAGCTACCTTAATACAGAAGTAAGCACCTATTGGCATTTTGGAGAACTAAAGAAGAAGACAAAATGACAGTTCGCTCTGAATTGTTTGGCTACGAATCTGACGAGCTGATTTTACTGCAAAAGTTATGAGATATGTGTGGTGGTGACCCACAAGAAAAACCTCATATCGTGCATTTGCAATTACGAACCATACCTTAAAGTGAACTGAAAAGCACAGCAGGGTATTAAGAAAAACGTTCGTAGTTGGTACTACAACGTTCCCGCTTAGTTTACCGCGGAATAGTAATGACAACACACAGGAACAGCGTGAGTTGAAAAATTTTATTCCCACCACCATACTGCATACATATTGGTCATGAATACTAAATGAGCCCGATATCGTGCTGGAGGCTACTAATACGAAAGTTGCACAGTTCTCGTTCAGCACACCAACAATCTTCTGGTTGTAGTATACCGTGTAATTCTAGATATTTGTAAATGATCCATTGTATGTCGTACTAATATAATGCGACATAAAATTACAAAATAAAAATTTTTACGTCTCACTTCTCTTACACGGTGTACTCTACCAGACGGTTGATCTGCGTAAGGAAAACAGTGCAAAGTTACATACTGCATCACTCTAAGTACTACGTGCCAAGAACTACATTGTGCATGTTACGATTGATACGTAAGCCTTACGAAAAAAACTAGATCAATGCATACTTATAGGTATCGTTCTGAGAAAACGTGTGTTACTGTTTTGGGAGAAGGTGTGCAAGACAGTTCAAGAAAAAAGGAGCAGATACTAAAC
>JASAMW010004402.1:0-26540 GCA_030247985.1 Epsilonema sp. ZAB3_2 | reverse complement strand
TTGGCGTTGTTCTTCGTTCAGTTACGTATACGGAATGTAGCAGAATAAACTCTTCGGGTGTTCTCTGCCTCATTCCTCATCGGAGCATTCGATTTCAGTACGTCTTTATATTTTGTAGGTAAGAGGTAAGGCTTTTACAATATTGTGGTGGCAAAATTTGAACGTGTTTCAAAATGTATAGTTTTTCGATGGTAAAATATCCTCTCCATTGTGGTAAAATATTAGGCGAATCCTGGATTATTGAATTTAGCCTTGCGGTTGACGCTCCCCGTTGTGGAAATATAAGCACAAACATCCGGGAGAGCAAATTCTGATACACCTTGTACATAGAAGTTACTCATTGAGCTGAGAAGGATACTATTGTACAAATTATAATTCTAGGACCCATGTATTATTTATCTCGAGAACTACGCGACGTAGAGCAGAAGCGGCAACAAAACTTCCACGGATAACTTTAGCTCGCCTCTCCAATAAAAAAAACCGTTTTGTCTCCAGCTGCTCTTGTGTGTCGAGTTCTCGCCAAATTTCTCCTTCAGCACTGAAATCGTGTCACCTTTCGGGAGACGCTAAACCACGCAAACCACGACACCCTACGACCCTGTACGCCCGATGCGCATTTTCATCGTCTTCACCACGTATGCTTATTTCTGCCATTTTGAACTTTCGGGAGTTTGCGAGGTTTAGAATTGCCCAATGGTCCACGCCCGATTTGGTGATTTTAGTACTGAAGAAATTTTGGGAGATCTCGACACACAGAGCGGCTGGAGACAAACGGTTTTTTTATTGGAGAGGCGAGCTAAAGTTATCCGTGGAAGTTCGACGGTTTTGCTCTACGTCGCGTAGTTCTCGAGATAAATAATACATGGATCCTAGAATTATAATTTGTACTTTAGTATCATTGCTTACACAGGAAATGTAGAACCTGTCCCTAATGGTCAAAACGAAATTTTTCGAAATAAATGCGTCAATTGGAATTATTAGCGTGATGTATACAGTGGTCAGTATCAGTTCATTATTTTACAGACCCCATGCAAAAGCTTCTTCTCTTGGATTGATGGAACAACTGTCGACTATGAGGCCTTCACCACAAGCGAGCCCAACGATTGCGATGGCAGCAACAGTGAGTATTGCGTGGCCATCCAACATTTTGCCAACAGTGTCGGATGGCACGACGGCAGTTGCACGACGAACAGGGCCGCAATTTGTCGCATTCGCTAATCTGCGGCTTCGGAACAAAGAGGCTAAACCCGAAAAAACGGAAATTACAGAAGAGTAAAAAATACGGTGATTGTGCAACACAGGTAGCAAGTAGGTAGGATATGACCATGTGAACAGGTACTGTACTAACATTGACCAAATTTATATGGGCATATTTCCTGGTATGCAGTAGCCTCTATATGGGTCGTGCGAGAGGTGAGCAGTGAATCCATTTTGATTATTAGAGACAGGCTCCATTACTGTATTGTCTTGTAATAGCCTCTATGGTGGTGACGGTGAGTGAATCCATTTTGACCATTAGGGACAGGTTCTACATTTCCTGTGTAAGCAATGATACTAAAGTACAAATTATAATTCTAGGACCCATGTATTATTTATCTCGAGAACTACGCGACGTAGAGCAAAGCGGTCAAACTTCCACGGATAACTTTAGCTCGCCTCTCCAATAAAAAAAACCGTTTGTCTCCAGCTGCTCTGTGTGTCGAGATCTCGCCAAATTTCTTCAGTACTAAAATCACCAAATCGGGCGTGGACCATTGGGCAATTCTAAACCTCGCAAACTCCCGAAAAATCAAAATGGCAGAAATAAGCATACGTGGTGAAGACGATGAAAATGCGCATCGGGCGTACAGGGTCGTAGGGTGTCGTGGTTTGCGTGGTTTAGCGTCTGCCGAAAGGTGACACGATTTCAGTGCTGAAGGAATTTGGCGAGATCTCGACACACAGAGCAGCTGGAGACAAACGGTTTTTTTTATTGGAGAGGCGAGCTAAAGTTATCCGTGGAAGTTTTGACCGCTTTGCTCTACGTCGCGTAGTTCTCGAGATAAATAATACATGGGTCCTAGAATTATAATTTGTACAATAGTATCCTCTCAGCTCTATGGAGTGACTTCTATGTACAAGGTGTATCAGAATTTGCTCTCCGGATGTTTGTGCTTATATCTCCACAACGGAGCGTCAACCGCAAGGCTCACTTCAATAATCCAGGATTCGCCTAATATTTTACCACAATGGAGAGGATATTTTACCATCGAAAAGCTATACATTTTGAAACACGTTCAAATTTTGCCACCACAATATTGTAAAAGCCTTACCCTTACCTACAAAATATAAAGACGTACTGAAATCGAATGCTCCGATGAGGAATGAGGCAAGAACACCCGAAGAGTTTATTCTGCTACATCCCGTATCTGCTTATTTTGCTGTAAAATGCAACAGCTCTATAGGTGGCGAGTGAATCCATTTTGACAAATAGAAACAGCCTCTATTTCTTGTATATGCAATAGCCTCTATGGATGGTAAAATTAGCCATGCTTCTGAATTTATGATCATGTAATTCAGTGAGCTTTAGAACAATACAGTAATTGGCACATTCTTGCAGTACGTAACTGTAGATCGACTGTACAAAATCCTGCGATGTGACACTGCACTGTCCAATCGTCTGTTCTGTTCTTTCTTGTTTCTCAAATCGTCGGGTTATTTTCAGAGCGTTCCAGCTCCCTAGTAGCGGCTCTTGCAGTTCTTCCTGCTTGCAATGGAGCCGCTACAGCGTTCCTTTGAGATGCACTACTACTGTTGTTGCCCAGCACTGGACCGGCAGCAGGCTGGTTGACAGGTTGCAGGGGTCTGCTGCCGTGCTGGCGCTCTTGAACTTGACCAGAAGCAGCAAAGTCTCCGCCGGCCAACGGCGACGCGGCAGCAGTGACGCCGGACGAGGACTGTGGCTGGACGGCTCCTCCTACGCTGAGCGTCACGCTCGCCATCACCGTGGCTTGCACGGGTCTGGGCGGGGCGGCTCGAGCAGTCACTGTGACGGCCGTGCTAGTGACGGCGGCCCTAGCGGCAGGTGACGGAGGAATCTGCGCCGACGAAGGCCTCGTGGCCTCTGCGCTTACGGAGACCGGTGAATCTGGCCGAGCCGTGGTGCGGCTGACTTGTTGCTGCTGGTGGAGTGGTGCAGAAGACGATATAGTCTGGCCAGCAAGAGTTTGGCATTGCATTCAAGGCGCTTTGCGTAAATTAGATTTACAAATACGGACTTCTGTCCATGCTTCGTGTACTCCTATTTAGCAGAAGTACATGCAAACCACGCAGGACGACTTGAGTCCCATGCCAAACTCTTTCTGGCCAGACTATAGGTGGAGCTGGTCGAACTCGCTGTTTATGCTGGAGAGGAAGAGATTCTCCACGAAGGCGCGACGTTCTCGCCAAGCCTCCGTTTCGGAAGGCGAGGTTTCTTCGGACAAAAGCCTGCGGAAAACAAGCGTGAATCAAACTGTATGTACCTTCAACGTGTGGGTACGTGTACGTACACTCGCGTAATAAAATAAGGTCTGGCCGGAGAGAGTTCGCCATGGATCTTAGCCCGTGCTGTGCAATTTAGTAAATCTACGTACGTACGTACTCCTGCAAAATAGCAGTAGGTCTGTGGAAGGGAAGCAGGCAGATATCTGCGTTTGTCTTTCTAGTTTTCGCAACGCGGACAAAGCTCCTGCCGAACTCTGGCTGGATAGACAATACACACAAACATATACGAGCATTGGGACGGGCTACATACATACGCCATCCATGTGAGTAGTGTGCTACAGTATCTCTTAAGCGCTGCGGTATGCTCCATTCCATGCAAATGCAGTACTAGTAGGCCTATAGATTATGTTTACCCTATGTAGGCCTATAGAGTACCGTATGGGGCTATGCAAAAATTGAGAGGTCCTATATGGGGCTATGCATAGGGGGGGGGGGGATATGCATAGGACATTTTTTATGTTTTTGAGAGGTGCGCAGAGGCATATTTTTTAGGCCAAAAGCACGTGTTTTAGGGCATAATTGAGGTCAAATTAGGGTTATTCTATAGTCTGGCCAATAGCAGTTGGCACCTGGACTCAAGGCGAGTTGCGTAGTTTGCATGTACTTCTGCTAAATAGGAGTACACGAAGCGTGGACAGAAATCCGCATTTGTAAATCTATTTTACGCAATGCGCCTTGAGTTCAGGTGCCAACTGCTATTGGCCAGACTATAGTACAATACACACCCAAGCAGGCTTATAGGCATCTTAGCTTGGTGTGGGAGTGGCTATGGGTAGCTTATGACCAGCTTATGTAGGTAGGTTCAGGTACCCTACAGTACATATGGGGCTATGCATCGGGGGGGGGGCTATGCATAGGGCATTTTTTATGTTTTGCCAATATGGGGCTATGCATAGGGGGGGGGGGGCTATACATAGGGGGGGGGGGGGGGGCTATGCACAGGTAAATACGGTATGTTTACCCTATGTACGCGTGGTTTACTTGTCGAGCAGCAGCGTTCCCATCGCTTCCGCGCTGGCAGCAGCTGCTGCCGTGGCGGCTGTTGTCAGGTTGCCGCTGCCACTTCCCAATCCTCCGCCAGATGTGGCTGCTGCTGCTGCTGCGCCTCCCGCCATCCTCTGCCGGAGGAACTCCTCCTTAAAGGCGGCGCTGGTGGCGGCGGAAGTTAAGGCTGCGGCGCCTCCGCCGCTTTCCAGGATGATGGCGGCGGGCCGGCCGCCGGTGATGGCCGCGATCTCGTCCCAGAACAGCTCGCCGTACGGCCCTTCACCGCTGGATCTGGCGGCGGCGGCGGCGGCACTGCTACGCTCCGCTCGCGCCATGCTAGTCACGATAGCGCGTCGCGCCCCTCCGCCACCGCCACCGCCCGCCGTTCGCTCTAGTTGCTGCAAAAGAATGCACAGCACAACAAGAATAGCACTACACTGTAAATAGGGGGTTTTTTCGCACGGTACTTTTTCAAATATTTCGGACAGGAGGGCCAACCCTCCCGCGGCCCAAAGTACCTAACGTCCTATTTTTTGCGCAAGAAAATGGCAGCAGTAGCAGTACGTATAGTACGTTAGTATATACCTGCTGAATATGTTGCAAAGAACAGTTGCCGGACCTGCGCATACCGCCAAGTTGACTCAATAATTCTGCAATACAATATAATCATTCGCACGTGGTGTGGCACATCTCAAGTTACGCATGTACCTACACACAGTTGTACTGTGAGGTAAACCCGACCATGGCAAAATCCGGCCATCTACTGTTGTAAGTTTTAGGGTGGGCTGCATATCTACATTATCTAAGCAACCATGGACCGATTGAGACAAGTGTTATATCAATCTATCCTTGAATTCTCCTCTTTCAAATGAGCTATATTTGGCTCATCATTTGCTGAAACAGAAAGTTCAAAGGAGCTTAGGTGGCCGGGTTTACCCCACACTACCCTGATAATCTGAGTATCTGTTGTGGCGTGCCGCGTTCCGTATAGCGATAGCCGGGCCTCGAAAAGGGGGGAGAGAAATAGGACCGAACGGGAATCTAACCCGGTACCCTCAGACACAGCTGCGGACTTAGGCACCCCACCAGGGACCGGTCCGGGGACATTTGGCTAAACTTGCCTTTCATACATACCTAGACCTAGTTTACGTACACTACTGGCCTTGTACGCTACTGCCATACGTACGCAGTACGTAACACTGTGACGGTGTAGCTACCGCTGATCGGATCCGCACTGGCGCTGTTATTTGGCGGGGCGGCGAAGGTGAGCTGATGGTGATGTTGGCTGCTGGCGCTGGGAGGCGGGAGTCCTCTGCCCAGCCCCCGGGCTCCGGCTCCCGTTCTACGCGTCAACTGCGAATGGCCTCCTCCGCTGCCCGCGTTCAGGCGGCGGGGATGCGACGTCGCAGTTTCCTCCGACGCTCGCGTGGTGTCGCGTCGACTGCAACCGAAACAGTTGCGAGGCTTCATTGTATGTATGGTATGTACATATGTATGTGTGTAAGTATGATAATCACGTGATAACATACCTGTACGAATGTATATGTTTCATGTCACACTGGTTCTGTACACTACCTGACGTGTTCAATAGCCAAGTGAGTCACCAGATCGTCCGTCATGCGATTGGGGTCACCGTTAGGCGTGGACGCACACACCGGGCATATCTGCAGAAAACAACACGACCCTGGTTTTGATCTAAACTGACAAAGCGCTGTTAGATATGGCTAGTCGGCCCACTGAGGTTACTTACGCATTTTCACCTGAGGCGCAATTACCATGTAAGGTTGTGCCACAGGTATTTACGCAAAAAATTTTCACGACTTTGAAATGTGCACAGTACACTAGAATGTATGGTGAACAATTGGACTGGTGCTCAAGTATGATAGATGGCATCGTCTGTCCAACCAGAGGTGGCCCACAGTAAACTCTCTCCGGTCAGAGCATACAAGCCTTTACCACTTCGTTATGGTTGTCCACATGCTCGGAAACCACGTGTTCTTGTAAGGTGGATTCGGTAAACCCCAATTGACAACAAAAGGGACACGCCAGAGACTGCGGATGATCATAAGATGCGCCCTCGCTGCCGTAAAACAATTCTACAACAAATAAAATATAACCGTGCATACGCATGTATAGTACAGTATATCGCATGAATTGCTTGATGATGCTAATAAATCCAGCGAGGTCCTACTAGCAGTGGACATGGTGATTCCGGTCCAATATTGCGAGTTTTTGTGTAAAGCAATATGAGGTAAACCAGGTCATTGGAAAATGCGGCCACCACAGTTTCCGAGCTGCATATCTCAGCAACCAATGGATCGATTGAGACAAATTATAACATCAATCGATTCCTTGAGCTTTCCTCTTTCAAATGAGCTACTGGGTTTATCAATGGCTGAAACAGCAAGTTCAAAAAAGCTTTGGCGGCCGGATTTACCCCACAGTACCCTAAATGCCGCTTTTAGCTTTCCCCTCCGCTACGTTACTCAGCTCCACGTTCTCTTTGAGCAGAAAAGTAAACGCAGCAGAACCAAGATCATCACATACTAAAGCCAAGCATTTTGCTCAAGGCGATCCCGGTCGTCTACACCCCACACACACCAATTGATAAAGTTGCAAATAAATTTTGCACACACGTAGTAGCGCTTTTTGTTAAAAAAATAAATACTGCCTGCCCTCGATTTCGGCCATTTCTACGAGTTTCCGAAAGTGAGAACAGGCGGTATTTATTACTTAGCTTCATAATTAAAAAATTTGCATAAAAAAGAAAGGAAACAAACAACAAAAAGCGCTGCTACGTGTGTGCAAAATTTGCGACCTTTTCAATTGGGGGAATCGACTATTTTCTACCATAATCACTCCGGGTGAGTATGCACTGCACAGAATGATCCGGAGAGTGTTGGTTGCCCGATAGACCTGCTTCGTGACACTCCGCGCACATATCAAAATCGTAGCAAACCAGACATTTGTATCGGCGTCCTTGAAAGTTGCTCTTCAAACACACATCGCAGGAAACACCTGAAAAAAATGAAAAATGATAATGAATTTCATTATGAAATATTTTACGAAAGCTCATATTCGCAGCACAAGCACACCGAGGTGTAAGCAAAGAGGTAAAAGTACTCACCTCCTTGGTGTAGGCGTAAACAAACCAGGCATTACCTTCATGTCGCGAGGCCATTGCTCGGCTTCAAGGGCACCGCTTCGATTTGTGGTTCGCCGCTTTATTGCGCTTTATTCCGGCCAATTCCGCTTTATTGCACATTTCACTCACAAACATAAACAACAGTATAATAAAGTGCGTATAATAATCTGATAAAGATACGGAAAGGAACGACAGAAAACAAAACAGAAACAAACAAACACTGTAAAACACAAATATATAGCTGTAAATATTACAATTTCGTCGTGTTCGACGATAATGCTAAATTTTACAACTGTATACAAGTAACGCAATCAGGACTACTAGTAATATTGAGCGAGCCGATAGATTTCATCAACATCTACCTCATCTCCGCCTATCTTTCAAACATTTCTTGATCCATTTATGTATCTCCTTTCTCCTTTACACAGCTCAACACTACCGTTCAATATCCTTGGTTCCAACATTCAACTACCCCCAACAAACGCCACAATCAACGTATAAGTAAAGCACAAAATCAACGCTTATCATAGAGCTCAACTGGCTAACAAGAAAGGAGCTGCAACCAAAATTACTCGCGATGTATAACGGTCAGGTTCAAACGTCAAAAGCTTGGTGCTCCAATTAACCATCTAATCTTCTCGTATGACACCCAAAATGTGAGCGACCAGGGTGCCTGAAATGATGACCAGATAGATTTTCCATGGAAAAAGAACTTTCGCTCACCTAATTGCCTGTCAGAAACAGCAGTACGATGGCAAAACGTACGTACATACCATCCTGGCCCATATTGGCACGAATCCTTTGTAGAGCGCAAAAAAGCCTTCGGCTTTCACAGTTTTCACCAGACAGTCGAGAGAAGATTTGTACAACAACTCGCTATAAAAGCCAATTTCTTTTCTGTGCACCTGTTTGCAATTCCAATTTAACACACACTGCGACCTGGCGTCATTGTTGGCAACAAGTCGTTCAGCTGTTGTCGGTTTGTTATTCGTTCGTTGTCCGTTTACATATGGGTGTTGTCAACCGACAACACTCGTATATAAACGGACAACAATTTGTTGCCAACAATGACGCCCGGTCGCGGTATGTGTTAACCCTCCGCCATTTGCTTGCCGAAATCGTCGCAGCTTTATCACATCGCACTCCGCTGCGATGGCAGCTGCGACGATTTCGACAAGCATAGTGGGGCAGGAAGGAGTTTTTTAATATAATCAACAAGCGTGTACGGAGGGTAGCTCGTTTCTTTACTGTGCATGTGCGTGCGGCTGGTTCATGATGCGCGTTTTCACCACGTCCGCAGGCGTGGACACGATGGCTGCGGCCAATCCGGCGAACACACTGGAGACGCCGTGCGTCACGTAGTCGTCCTTTAAGGTCTCAATGCCCTGTTTCGGAGCCAAATTTGAGGCTTCCTCGTAGCCGTTATGTGCAAGATAAAAGTGATCACTTATCATGTAAATATAGAACAACCCTTCCTCTACACGTACACCAAATGGCAGCGCCAAAGCTCTTGTATTCGGCGCAGTACGACACGCCGAAGAACGCCCCAAAAACCACGCGATTTGGGTGTTCCGAAGGAACCACTGGGTATTTTTCAACATGCGGCACACCATTCAACGCGTCTTGACGAGAGGAATCGATCGGTACCTGCGGCGCCTCTCTACGTTGCCTCTACGCAAAGTTATCCAAGAAGAACGTGTTTGAAAAAGTTATCGTTTCAATCAAGAATAGCGCCACGGAGAGGCCGTTTCAAGAGGCGCTCTATGGCTCGTCAAAGAGATCGTGTAACAAGCTTTCGATCGATATCTTGATCTCCTCTCAACTCGCTTTCGTTGGCTCAGGAGAGCCTGGACTAAATTTATCCAGAAGTCCATGCATAGACAGTTGTCCCTGCATAGTACGAAGACGAGCGCAGAGAGCGCGACTGGAGCGGAAACAGCGAAGGGAAAACAAGCAGACGGATGATCGTATGGTGTCAGGAAGTGAAAACAGCTGGAATTAGATATCACCAGATACTTCACTAGTAGTACAGGAGTCCATGCTCAGAAAAACAGGGCATTGAGACCTTAACGACGTCCGCTTGATCAGCTCGTGCTTCACTTTGTCATACGTAGCAAGATCTGCAACAGTACTCTGCGTTCGTACATACGTACGTACAGTACGTGCAAGTCATAACGAACGTACTAATGCATGGGGACCGAACAAATTGCGGGGACATCTTTCAAAGAATCATACCACGTATTGTACATGCATACGTACGTAACGTACGCCGTAGGTCGCCACCGTTGGTAAAACATAGTGCATACGTGCTATCTTACTGCGCTAATAAAAGAGAGGAACGACGCTACTAAAAGTCTGATTTTCTCGTCCTTCTTTTCCTTCTTTGGCCTATTCCTTATTTGATGACCATACGCATTTTCGTATCGGTGTCTCTTCCTCTCGTTTATCTACAGTACATATTTGCCCAGCAGGCATCCATTTGCATACCAGCCATGTTGACCAAGGCGGCTCTCTGACAGTTCGGCACCCATCCCTTCCACAGACCGAGCACGCCTCGACTCTGCACTACTGCGCGCAATGCATCCCACATGTTACGGAATCTGCAAAGACAGAAGAGGAAATCAGGCTACCCGCCACGCAGGGAAAAAATGGTCCAGCTGGCCCAGGGTCTTTCAGCCATCGGACGCACGTGCATCTCATAATGCAAAATTCCAGTTTACACTTTGACAAATGTACATATGTACCCAAAAAAAATGTTCCTGCCAGAACAAAGAAAACGGAGAGGAATTGGCAAAACTGAAAAGCTTTTCGTTTCGTCTAAAAAGTGCGCTGCGCTGGAATACGGTGGTTTGTATTTTATTTTGGGCATAGATGGGCAGACCTTCAGAGCTTGGTGTCCTAGGGTTGGAGTGAGGTACGATGTGGTACGATATGGCCGGCTCGTCAGAGGCGAGCCAACCCGGGGGTCTGCGGGCGGGCAGCCCCCAGCTGGGGGTCCGGGGGCGGAGCCCCCTGGCGGGCCCCTGGTCCCGCCGAAGGCGAAAATTTTTTTACAGGTACCTTTAAAACCTCTATTTAAAGTGGTCTCCAAAAAGTTGGTAGCCTACACTAAACAACTGTATAACACGAATATAAGCCTACATGACATACCGTATTTTTGGGTGTATATTCCCCCTGAGTATATCCCCCCCCCCCAGTGTATAACCCCCCATTGGCAAAACATAAATTTTGTCCTATGTATATCCCCCCCCCCTGGTGTATAACCCCCCATGTACTGGAAGGTACCTAACCTACCTATGTAAGCTGGTCATAAGCTAGCTATAGCTACTCCTACAACATGCTACCATGCCTATAAGCTTAGCTGAGCATGTCTTATACTAGAATAACCCTGTTTTGACCGCGATTATGCCCTAAAACACGTACTTTTGACCTCAAAAACATGCCTCTACACACCTCTCAAAAACATAAATTTTGTCCCATGTATATCCCCCCCCCCCCAGTGTATATCCCCCCCAGTGTATAACCCCCCATCAGACCTCTCGATTTTTGTATAGCCCCATGGGGCTATACACCCAAAAATACGGTATTCAAACACCAGCAGTGCTCCAACCAAGCACACACACATGCTCATGATCATTCTATTCTAAGCAAGTTCTAATCAGGAAAGGAAAGATGAGATGGTAAATTCTCCATAATCAATCTACACGTGGTTCCCATTCAGAGAGAAGGGTCTCCTGTTCCATGCACCACTGCACATCCAAAATTCTAGCTCATATTCTGCTGCATGCACCCAAAAAAATCCTCTGTGCACACATTCAAACACTGTTTCTTTTTCCTTGATTTGCACACTTAAAGGCAAGGGGTCCCCTACACCGACTTCCGAATTTAAAGGTCAAACCAATTTTATCATAAACTACATTTTTAACCGAGTCTTTTGCAAAAAACCGCTTTTCAAAATTCCTATCCGTTCATGAGTTATTCAAAGATAATAATCGATAAATTTCAGTATTGAAGCGGTCCTCGGGAACCACTACGGTAGTTAACTACGTAGTTAACTACCGTAGTGGTTCCCAAATCCGTCTTCAGTACTGAACTTGACGGAACTTTGCACACCGACAACTCGTGAACGGATAGGAATTTTGAAAAGCGGTTTTTTGCAAAAGACTCGGTTAAAAATGTAGTTTATGATAAAATTGGTTTGAACTTTAAATTCGAAAGTCGGTGTAGGGGACCCCTTGCCTTTAAAGCATTCTTAATGGTCAGTGAGTTCTCAATGGTCAATCTACACATGGTTCCCATACAGAGAGAGGGGTCTCCTCTTCCACTGAAGACTGAACCACTGCACACCCAAAATTCTTGCTCTTCTTTGCTGCATAGCATGCACCCAAAAATGTTTCATCTTCTGTGCACACCTCCAAAAACTTTCTTTTTCCTTGATTTACAAACTCTGTGCATTCTCAATTGTCGTGCATTCTCAATGGTCGTGTTCTCAACAGTCAATCTACACATGGTTCCCATTCAGAGAGAGGGGTCTCCGGTTCCACTGCACCACTGCAAATCCAAAATTCTTGCTCTCCTTCTGCTGCATGCACCCAAAAAATTTTTATCTTCTCTGCGCACCTCCAAAGAATTTTCTTCCCACTATGGACTACCCCAAAAAATTTTTACGATGTGCTCGGTTAGCGGGCTACGATGTGACGATGTGCCCCGTGGGAGCGGTGTCTTTTTGGACACCTCCAGACACGTCTGCCCATCTATGATTTTGGGCACATTTTTGCAAGTGTACCGCCTAAACAGACCATTTGTTTTCAGTTTTCACACGTAATACGGTACGGTACATGAAACATCCATGATGAAACATGTAGGCCTACATATAAGTACATACCTGGTGGGATGACCTTCAAGGCGTCTCCTTCCCTCCATTTGCATCTGAACTTTCAGCAGATCTGTGGGCGAGGCCAAAAATTGAGCAATTGCGCCGCCGACCATCCCTGAGACAATAGATTTCCTACAAATGGGAGGCGGTGTTATTACTGTGTGTCACTATTACACAGACCACTTATGATACCGTACAAAATAATTCCAGATGCGTGCATGAGCTGTCTGCAAGTAACAATAGGCATAACGTACGCGCAAAAGACAAATAATAAGCGTGCATATTTTCATAGCTGTAGAAACACGAGCTTATTCATCCAATACCGTATTTACCTGTGCATAGCCCCCCCCCCCCCCCTATGCAGTCCCATATTGGCAAAACATAAAAAATGCCCTATGCATAGCCCCCCCCCCTATGCATAGCCCCATATGTACTGTACAGCACCTGAACCTACCACATAAGCTGGTCATAAGCTACCAATAGCCACTCCCACACCAAGCTAAGATGCCTATAAGCCTGCTTGGGTGTGTATTGTACTAGAATAACCCTGTTTTGACCTCAATTATGCCCTAAAACATGTGCTTTTGACCTAAAAAATATGCCTCTGTGCACCTCTCAAAAAATGTCCCGGGGCTATGCATAGGTAAATACGGTATATTAGTAAGCAGCAAGAACTGTGATTCGTCGCATATTTCTGCTACCAACCAACACGATAGTATGCGCGCAAGTAACGCCAAAACACCCACGTGTCCATGTTGTGTGCGCACAAATCAGAGATGAAAAGCGCCGGTAAACTGCGGCTTCCAGTTGCCACATAAAGCTAGAAGTTCTAATGCGATAGGTCACACACCAAAAACTTCCGTGGGTTTGCCTCGCTTTCAACGCAAAGCCTCCTCCTGTCATCATCGAAGCAATAAATCTCAAGTGGCGTGACGCCACGTGAACGTATGGACTACTTATGGCGCAATATCATCGTCGTAACTTCTACTTTCACGTCAACCAATTAGTACCTAGATCACCCCGCCCAATACTCATCACCGCTCTACTACTTCTCCTACCGTTGCTACTGCCACCACCATCAAGGCTCGTTCACATTGGAGGGGAGTGAGTACCACGCCTTGTGTGACTATGGTTCTCCATGCCCTAGCACTGGCGAAAGAACATGGGGTACCAAAAATTTTCTTGCGCTCCAGTTTATTAGCTACGGAATTAGTACTGAACTTTGGCCTGCTGCCTAAAGTTTGCGCGGCCAACAAATTATTGGTCGGCTATCTATACCCCTGGGGGTAGGTACGTGGTAACTTGAGGCGCATTTCCGCCCCAGTTTTCCACTTGCGCCTCAAAATTCTGCTGCCAGAGGCGAAAAATTGCTGTATGGTAGAAATGAAGCGGTGTCGGAAGGTGGCAGGCAAAGAGGTGAATTTTGGCAATTAGCGCCTCAGGTTTTTGTATGTCGGCTACCTGCCCCCCCCCCCCGTTCCGAGGAATAACAGGAGCGATATTGACTCAGTGAGCGTACGCCTCTCCAATGTGAGCCAGCCTTCTCAGGCTATGCTCTTCGACTCAGTGGCGGCAAGCACGAGCAGCAGAACAAGTGTCCCTTGCACATTCAGCGCATCGTTAGCCAGCAACTGCAGTATCTGCGCCATCACAAAAAGCCGGATGACATTCGAAAGGCGACCACTCAGATAACCGCCCAAATGTACGCCACAGGACGCTACAGCGTAGTGCTGGCTGACGTGGCCTACCGGCTCTGGTTCAAGCAGAGTGAGCACGAGTACGTGAGTCTCCTGTCGCATCCCGGACTGCACGAGTCGCGATTCTGCGTACAGTTCAGCGACTACGGATGGGGAGCGCTCATCTACTACTTGGGCGCCTGACCCACCCATGGACACTGTGCTATCAATTCGAATTCACTACGGTCTTCAGCCCTACACTTGTATTCCAGCTACTACCTGTACACTTGTATTCTAGCACCTATTCTACTCTAGCTACTGGTCATAGACACTGGAATACTGTAGTGTCTATGGAATAGAATAGTTCTATGAATATACTGGAATATTCATGAATAGCCTACTGGAATTCTATGGAATTCTGAATATACTGGAATATTCTATGAATATACTGGAATATACTGGAAATAGAATATACTGGAATAGTTCTAGTATCTATGTACTGCTTGTATTCTAGCCACTTGTATAAGGCAAAAGTGAATGTATGTAGGTGTACGAAACGAAAATGCAACACATCGGTACTGTACACATGTTAGTTCATGTCTAGATGATGCTAGACGTTGCGTCAGCCTTACCAGACAGGGAATCCGCCGTCCGCATGCCTGACAAAGATGAACTCTCGCATATGTTCGTAGACACCGATACGCACCCCAGTATACACTGAAATGAAAAAAGCGCACGCCAAAAGCAAACTAGTGACGAATGCATCAGCAGTACCTACGTAATGAGGAAGAAACAGTGTGAGTGACCAACCATAATGCCTGAGAACCGCAGGAGTAACGCCTTGCCACAGCCTGAGCAAGCCTTCTTCGCGCACTGAAACAAAGCTTCCTATCGCATACGTGGATATGGCTAGCTTGCAAGCAGCTTACATAGGTAGCTTCATTCAGCTACTCAATGGGGCTATGCATTGGACATTTCTTATGTTTTGCCATATGGGGCTATGCATAGGGGGCGTATGGGACATCCACCCCCCGGTATATACGGTATGGTAGACGTTCAACGATTTTACTGTACATGTATGGGATATGCCACTGGACTTCAAGGTGGTCCAAAGGAAAGCCTATGATGGTACGTAGGTATACGTGTCATACAGGAATAAATAGTTCGTTGCTTCTTGATTGACACCTTCTTGGACCACCGCAGAAGTCCATAATGATACATAACAGTACAGTACGTACGCAATACATGTGTATATACATTTTAACCCCTCCTCTATTTCGCAGGTACCCGCGACCTAAATGCGACCCCCGCCGACAGAATTTACAAAGGTGTCAAAAACGCCATCAGGTAGAATTTGGGAAACTACTAGAAAAAATGTGACCAAACTGCGGCTCGCACTAGGTCGCATTTTGGTGGCGGGTAGTGGCGAATGTAGAGGAGTTAAAGTGCATACGTACCGATGCCAACAGCAGTGGTGAGCATGCCCCTGTGCGCATGCCGGGGCGGTTGGTTGGCATGATGTACGTGCTCCCCCTGAATTTGCAACCGCGTTTTTGTCAAATCCAACGGGTAGGTGACTGCAAAGAATAAGATACATATCATTAGTGGATGCAGGTCATGGCATTGATTTGTTTGTATGACAGTATACGTTGTGAATGTGTGGTATCAAAACGATCCCTGCCTGTACATTCTCCTTCCTGAACGTCGCTCAGTTTTATCTGACCAGTTGAAAGTGACCGAATTATCCCCAGGCTACCCTGTCCCAAATTATCCAATACCTGTTTCCGCAATGGTAGCCGCAGCGCATGATAGTGCATAGCTGAGGAGGAAGGAGTCCGTTTTACTGTGCGACGAGGGTGGAGGTGCAGGCATACCTCTCTCGTCATGCACGCACAGCGATATCTACTGAAGATATCACAACGCCAATCATATCAATCCGGCTTTCACTTTGATCCGCAATCACACAAAGACCGCTAGCTCTGGAACAAGAATGGATAAGAAAGAAGGCGCCCTTCACGGGCAATGGATGGATACGCTACGTGGTGAGACGATCGTGCAATGTAGTGCTCGCAAATGCAGCCGCCATCGTCTAGGCGTAAGATTCGCTTCAAACAATGTCCACACGCCCGAACATGCATACTCAAACAGCTTTTACCAACACTTACGCTAATCAGTCAAATGCAATTTGCCTGTTGTACGTACTGTACATATGAGCCGATCAAGCAAACGAACTTCTCGCTGCCTTTCAAAGTCTACAACACTAGTCAGTAGTACATACGACTCCATCAGCCTGACTCCATCAGAATGAGAGACGTACAGTACTGTACATGATATTTATTTACTTACATAACTTATCCCTTCCCAGTTGGCCCACTCATCAATCCAATCAGTCCATCACCTCACTATCTGCCTGAACTCACTCAATGCGTACACTAAGTTGTACCGAAACTATCAGAAGATTATCAGCACACGCACCATACGTCTAAAACAAACTGCACATATGCCGTACATCCGGAAACACTCATGAAAGCCATCAGCTAAAGACAAAAAGCACCCACATATCAACACGCTATGCTAGACCTGCAAGTCGTTTTCATGTTCTTATGCTGCGATATAAGCTATTGTGTGTGTATAGCAATAGTCATGCGTACATTACGAATCGACGTATCTATCAATGTACATAACGCACTTACAACCACCATAGTATAGTACCAAGAGCTCTCCTAAATAAGACGAACCGTTCGCTCAAACGAACATGTATGTACCTATTCCTAGAGCTACTGTGCGTAACACAGCCCTCTTTCTACTGCACATCAGTATGTTCGTGACCCACGGTAAGCCGCCCGGATACGAGTCCATAGTTGTCCTCGGCAGTGTCGTCTATTCTCATTCCACTCCGTACATGGGCTTCACTTTGACGCCGTGAACGCGAAATCGATAGAGACACGTGTAGACGGGATTACCCCAGTTGGACAGAATCTTCAGCTCCACGAAACGGACGGCGCTCACGTTGGATGCCTGAATGAATATTACAAACCAATGTCGCACACAAGAGGACGGGCGACGATGACGATGAATGGAAGCCAACGGCTTCTCACAGGCAGTTGACTACTAATAGTCTTTAGCACTAATACATAGGTAGTACCGTATGGCATTGCCAAGACTACATAAATAAGGGGTATGTATGTATGTAGCCTTGAAAATGGCGATAAGAGGGGAGAGAAGTGGGAAGAAATGAAAGACCGGCCCCGAAAAGAGGGGACAGAAATGGGACCGAACGGGAATCGAACCCGCCACCCTCGGTTCGCATCGCAGCTGCACAAATGACGCGACTGTGGACACGTTCTGGTTACTGGGCGTAGCATAGGCAAGGACGTCGTCCACTCTTAAACCCAGTTCTTATCAACAGCGGAGCAGGCTATAGCAGTAAACAAAGCAATCGAAGTCCATCATCTTCACTGGGGCGCTACAGACGTGAACTTCGAATTCGCTCCGAATTCGGAGCCCTGACTATGCTTCAACATGCAAAATCACCGAGTTCGCTCCGAGCTCGCTCCGTTTTTCGGAACGTGCGTGTGAACAACCGAATTTGGAATTCGAAGTCGTGTGAGTCATTGACGTTCGTTTCGGATCAAAACAAAGACATTCCAAACTCGGAGCGAACTCGCTCGGAGCAAACTCGGAGCACGTCTGTAGCGGGCCACTGTAAGATGGAATATTACCTGGATATCCATTCATTACATTGGATTTCCGACAAACCCAATACCTAATATGGAGCGAATATGAGCCAGCGATTGCCTCATTCGTATGCACAACGTCCTCCATTCTTCCCCCAGCAGAATACTATATTTCTGGTATTACGTACCTGAATGGGAAATTCTTGCAGCGGCTCCCCGTCTTGATCGTAGCGATATCTGCCCAGCAATACGCCGTTTTTATCCTTCTCTGATTGCAAGCCCTACGTAACACAAGTAACGACGTAAAAAACAGCAAAACTTACTAATCTAATTTGCCATATTCAAAATTATTTACAATATTATGTGGAAAAAATGATGAAAGAACATTTGAAACATCAGCCCGTCGACCCATCTGCCACATAGGATGAGAAAGAATTATGTGGAACAAACAGTGAAGTGAACGCGTAAACGCAGCGATGAGGGGGGTGCCTTCTCGCGAACTTATGAACATTAGAAACATCAGCCCGTCGGCCAAACTGCCACATTTGATCAGAAAGAATTATGTGGAACAAAAAGTGAGTTGATATGAACGCAGCGAAGAGGGGTGCCTTCTCGCGAACTTACATATGTAACATGTGAAATATCAGCCCGTCTGCCCAACTGCCACATGATGATCAGAAAGAATTATGTGGAACTTGTTATCAGTGTCGTAAGGATGAAACTTCATATAAATGGTATCAAAAATATATACAAGAATGGGTCCTACACGGTAAGAATGGAGGACGTAGTGGAAAGAAAAAAGGCAATCCCTGGCGTATTCACATCAATTTAATATTGGATTTTCTCTGTTCCGCATAAACCAATCTATTGGAAGTCGGATATTTTGCGAATCCAATAAAAGTTGGTGCGAGATGTGAGCTAGTGATTGCCTCTTTTGTTTGCACTACGCAAACCATTCTTTTTCTTTGCCTCATAAAGACGTTTAGGTGGTATCCTACTACTATAGTCTGGCCACAAAGAGTTTGCCATGGGACTCAAGTCGTCCTGCGTAGTTTGCATGTACTTCTGCTAAATAGGAGTACACGAAGCATGGACAGAAATCCGCATTTGTGAATCTATTTTACGCAACTCGCTTTGAATGCCATGGCAAACGTTTGCTGGCCAGACTATCCACCATATGCAGTAAGGGAATTGGGTAGGTCGAAGGTGACCCCGCGGCATTTAGTAAAAGTTTGGGTCGGTGCCTGCGGGGTCGTCGACCTTGTTCAATCATCTGGGAGCGGAAAAGGAGCCAGTGAAAAGAAGAATTGACACTAAAATGACGTCGACGACCGCGCAGACACCGATCCAAACTTTCACTAAATGGCGCGGGGTCACCTTCGACCTACCCAATTCCCTTACTGCATATGGTGGATAACTCAACTCAATACTCACTTACCCAAACTTCGAAATCCCTCGGCGCGGATTCGATGTTTCCTTCCGGTGCCAGCTGACGCGGTATGTGCTCATAGGCGAGGGCGCTGATTTGAATCCAGCCGCTCAACTGAATCACCAGGAAGCCCTGGCTGCCCTTGAAGGCCCAGCACTCACCCGGCACCACTCCTGACTACAAACACAACCAGGAAAACACATATTACAATAGACACGTGGTACAGGAATAAGTAAGGGAGGAAGCTCTTGAGGTATAAGGAAAGGTCTTAAGCCCCTTCGTAATCCCAGGCGTCCGCCTGTCCGTAGCCACCTGGCAAACCCCGTCCGTAGACGGTGTGGAAAAACAAACCCCGTCTACGGACGGGGTTTGACGGGTGGCTACGGACAGGCGGACGCCTGGAATTACGAAGGGGGTTAAGCACAATTTCGGTTGTACCACTGTGTAGCTCAGTTGGAAGGGTACTCGTAATCAAAGGCCGAACATGACAGGAGCTGATCGCTTTATACTAACTTGAATAACGACGCGAGGCGAGTAGTTGCTGTACCAAAGCGGAATACCCCAGACACTTTCCAAGCGCGTACGCGGCTCGTACGTCTCGGAACAACGCGTACTGAGAATGCTGCCACCTAAAATGCATGTGTGACCAGTACGTACGTGTACGTACCGTCTTTTACCTAGTAGCTATAATACAGTATGCATTCACATGGCTAACCCCACTAGCCGCTACCTGCGGCACTGTCAACTGAAGTGCGTCCGTTGAGAGAATGCGAACATTTTCGAAATCGCAGATGATGGTTGTGCGTAAAATAGCACAAAACCAAAGTGGAGATACTATGCACAGACTCCACGCGAAAAAAACAGCTTTGAAAATAAGCGCACTCTCTCGAGGAGAGCAAGAATGATAGAAAAAAGAAAGGCTCACCAGCTGGCTCCAACGCGTGATCCGCTTTGCCCGTCTTGTCCTGATCATATTTCTGCAGTGCCGCCGCGATCAGCTGCTTAATTTCCGTCGCCGTCGCTCCGCCAATCGCCGCCGACTCGGGCTGCTCCCGATCGCCAATCACCGCCAGTCGCTGCGCCGTCTCCTCGCTGCGCCGTTCCGCAGCTTCGGCCGCGCGTAGAGCTTCCTGCAGCTTGGACAGAACGCCGCGCTGTTCCCGCTGCACGCCATCCACTTCCGCGTCCCGTTCTCGCAACTGCCAACGCAGCGAATCCAGTTCGCCACGAATCGAGCTCAACCTACAAACAAACCAACCATACCCTACCATCTCATAGACATGTTTAAAGCCGGCGGTTTCATCGATGTCTTTCAGCCACTGAAATAGCAACCGGGTGGCCTTGCCGCTACCCAAAATATAAATACTGTCAGGTATAGAATGGATTCATATTGGCTTCTTAGACACACTGGTGTAGAAAGAAAGTAGGTTATCAAGGTGCAATACTCTTTGGTCAAATGGTCCCGAGTCTCGTGCGTGGCGTCTTCCGCGTCTTGTCGCAATTCCATTCCAGCCAACGACGTCTCCAGCTGTTTCAGGCGCGCTTCCAGCTTCGTCGTCGTCTCCGTAACACCACCCATCGCCTGCAGGGCCAAAAACCATCAATTAGGCCAGGTACGGTGGGGTAAAAGAGCACGGGGGGAGGGGGTTCCGCTAAGCTGTGTCCAAACAGCAGAAATAAAGGAGAATAGAAGGCTTCCAAGCAAAACCCAGGTGGCCAACGTGTGGTATCTCTTGCGTGTTCAGTCATCCGCCTTATCCACTCTGCCACGCCCACCAAACAAACTTGACGTTTGGGTACAACACTACAGCTGGTGATCACACCAATACAGGTTTATGACTCTACCTCCAAACTAGCTTACCATTTGCATCTCGTCTTTGCCGGCCAATCCGCCCAAATCCGGCTCCTTGCAGCATTTTCCACTCAATATCGCATCCAGACGCACGTCCAGACGCCTTCCCAACTCTGTTAGTTGCGTGTGCAAGCGCACTAAATCCGCCTTGGACACCTCCGACGGCGGAGCTCCGGAGCTGAAGCTAAAACAAGCGAAAACAAAACAGTAATCACACGTGTGTAGCGCACTGCTAAGTACCGTACGTACATTTACGAGAAAATCTGTGTATTCGCTCAGTGGGTCTGCAGTTCTACACAGTCTACAGCTCCACAACACAAGCGCGTTCCTACAGCAAGTACACACTGTAATGTAGTGTCGCAACGAACTAGATATATCGTACACAAACTCTACTCACGTTTCGTCGCGATTAGGCCAAGAGGGCCAACTGAGCCAATCGAAAGCACCAGAAAGGCGATCGTACGCGAATATCTCTCTTGTCTTCGTCTAAAAAAAGTCGAACCTCGCCCTACTTTCTCCAATCTACAGCACAAGTCGTGGACAGCATTCTTACCCAGACAGTAGTGTGAAGAGGTAGGAGGTAGCTCTGGACGAAACTTTCAGTTCCTTCTTCGCTCCTCCAAGCTGAAAGAAAAGAAAACGCACACACGGTTCACACGACTGCGTTCGTAGCACTCAGTAACCAGGAGCAGACACGTGGCGGCAACATGAATAACACGTGCTGCATTGTCAACGCAACATTACTCGCTTACCACCAGCGAGAAGAATCGCCAACAGCAGGAGCAGGGGCAGCAGGCAGCAGCAGAGGAGACGTAGGGAGCAGGACTTCCACCTTTCACTGCCTTCTTCTTCTTCCTCCTCCTCCTCCAGACTGGAATAGGCGCGTCTTCTTCTTCTTCTACCCCGCTGTAGCCTCCCCGTAGTGGCAGCAGAGGGAGGCGCCCCGTTGGCATCCGTCTGGGGCAGCCAGCGGCGACGCCACAGCTTGTGCAATCTGTGTGTGGCACAGAGTAATCATCAAGCACGTACTATGTATGCACACAGACACACATCAAGCAGACACGCGGCCATGTGAAGAATGCAATTGACGAGGAGAAAATCGATGCACAATCGCATCATCGCAGAACCACGTATGGACGTACGTAGTTTCGCTACTCAAATTGACCGATGGCCTGTTCATAGTCTGGCCAGCAAGAGTTCGCTGTAGAATTCAAGACGCGTTCCGTAAAATAGATTCACAAATGCGGATTTCTGTCCGTGCTTCATGTATTCCTATTCAGCAGAAGTACATGCAAACTACACAGGACGCCTCGAGTCCCATAGTGAACTCTCTCTGGCCAGACTAGTGATTTTTACTCTCCTTTTCATTCACGTGACGTCGGAACATGTGTACCTGCCGTATGTCAGTACATATTGGAGCAGCAGTTTGCTTTCTTACTGTTTGGCAGGAAATGAGACTACGGATGCGCTGAAGCTGAGTGTTACAGTCACCAAACTGTACAGCCAGATCACGAAGGAGCTAACAAGCAGGAATTGGTGTCGTCCTGTCCGCCTTGTCGCAACGTCGACCGTTCCCAAAGATGATTCACCGTTGGCTGAAAAAAACAAAGCATACTGTATGTAACAGTTATGCATGGACAAGACAAACTTCAAGAATCGCATGCCATCATTCAAATGGCAAACCTACTGGTGTGGTATGATATGCAAGCAGTGACCACCCCACGCCATGTTCTTAAATCTCATAAACCCATAGTTCATAAAACAGGGTGTGCAAATATACTGACATTGAGTGTATATGTATGAATGTATAGTACACTACAGAGGGAGGGATCTACTATTGACAAACCCACTCAGCCAAATGTCGTTTGCTAACCTTCAACCAAATATTTAGTCTACCCCCATGTAAGGCATATCACATATCCATCAATGGCACCCACAATGATTCGCCTTAACGAAATGAGTGAGTAATGTTGCTTGCAAAAGATAGAACTGAGCAGCAAACATATCAATATCACCCCATACGATACTATGGCATAAACCTGTCTCTACCTTTATTATCATCCCCCTCCATATATCACATAACCCTAGCTTGCCTTCATCACACCTCTAGCGACAATGGTATAAACAAATACAACGCCTTACAGAAAGCTAACACCTTTCACGAAAATTACTAATTGCTCCTGCCATCGCAAAACTCTGAATAACTCAAGCGCAAAATAGGACAGGTATGGGACAGAACGTGAAAGGGAAAGGTCGCATTTTGCCATAGGGCGCTAAGCTCCCTGTGGCAAAAATTTGTCTGCTTTTCCCATCATACTACGTGTAGTAGCAGAAACTCATTTTGATATTTCTTATCCTGCTTTTATGCATAATGGGCTGAAAACGGACGATAAGCCTACCGCGCATTATTACCTTTGATATATGATGCCTGAGAGGTTGTGAGCGAACTTGTGTCCAGTTCAGAAGATCCATTCAACAGTAACTGAGGCGTTTCCCTGCCTGCCCAAGATTCATCCGCATCTGCTTGCTTCTCCGTTCTCCGAAAGACGCGGAAAACGCGGTTCAGCCAACTCACTGGAACAAAAATTCAGACTTACGAATAAAAAACGTATATAATATAATCCCTGTGTTCTGGAACCTTATAGCGGCCATTGAAAAGAGGTCGCTGTTGACGGATGCCGTTTTGCGTAAGATTAGGAAGCTTCCGCTCTATTCAAGCAAGCAAAAGGCGTCTGTTTTGCGGTTATATTCTTCCATCAGGTTCACACAACATTAGCAGCAAAACTCAACAGTAACCTTGTCTCATATGAGCCATAACAGCGTGTATTTACTGCATGCGGTCGTCATCTGTTACATACTGGTAGAGATTCTGGTTCTGCGGAAGAAGACAGCAGGGCCGTGCAGGCTTCTTCGCGCCATTTTTGGGTTCAGCCAATCAGGAGTGGCAGACTTCTCATGGTACGTCAAACTGAAACATGAGAGACTTCGTACCAAGATTCATAACACTATCCCACTGAACACTACAGGACCAGACAGTTGTATGCATTCACGTTAGGCGCTAGCAGCATGTCAAATAGCAATTCTTTTACCTATGCGAGTAGGTATAGTCTGTCCTTAGAGGGCTAAAAAAAACAACAATGAGCTCAATTAAAAAGCAGTGCACAAATACACAAATAAAAATTTAGTTGATACTGTGACGTGCCGCGTTCCATATGGCGATAGCCGGGCCCCGAAAAGGGGGGAGAGAAATAGGACCGAACGGGAATCGAACCCGTTACCCTCGGACACAGCTGCGGACTTAGGCAACCCCACCAGGGACCGGTCCGGGGACTTTTGGCTAAACTCGCCTTACATACCTAGAACTGGTTTACGTACACTACTACTGGCCTCGGACGCTATTGCCATACGTACGCAGTACGTAACATCCCGCCCGCCAAGCAGGCGCCCTCGCCGTCCACTACTGGACACTCCTGGTCCGAGGCATTTTGATCAAGGTGTCTGCCCAACACCTCCTGACGGCTTCGGGTTCCTTTTCGTCGGTCCTCCATGTGACGTGCCGCGTTCCATATGGCGATAGCCGGGCCCCGAAAAGGGGGGAGAGAAATAGGACCGAACGGGAATCGAACCCGTTACCCTCGGACACAGCTGCGGACTTAGGCAACCCCACCAGGGACCGGTCCGGGGACTTTTGGCTAAACTCGCCTTACATACCTAGAACTGGTTTACGTACACTACTACTGGCCTCGGACGCTATTGCCATACGTACGCAGTACGTAACAATACAAATGCTAAGTTACGTTGGTTATCCAAGGTATGCAAATCTTGTGTAGGAGCATATTTTGTAAGGCTTCGCATCTACCATAGTCCGTCCAGCGAGAGTTGTCATTGCTCGTGCTGCGAAAAGTATAACTTGTCCGCGTTTCTTGTAGACCCACATTCCTATGTCTGCGGGAGTACTTACGTGAAGAGTAAATTGCGCAGCACGGACACAAACGCTCAAACTCAGAGACAACTCGCGCTGGAAGGCAAAAATACGCATTATGCGCGAAATGCAGGCTTACTCATCGATATCGAGCGTTTTCTTGATTTTCTCCGGCGAAAGGCGAGAAGAGGCGGAGGAGGCGTTGGAATCACGCCGCCGTCGACTGCCACTGCGAAGGCCCGTTGAGGACAGCGCCACACTTTGTTGCCGTCGCGTCCTCGTCCTGCAAAACAGGATTACACGCTGTAGAGAGGTGCGAAGGAAGAAATAATACGGCCTGCGCCCCCGCCCTAAGCATCACAGCGAGAGAGAGAAACAGATATTTTCGCGATGAAACTTAGCCCGTGCTGCGTAAAACAGAAAAACACTAGCGCGGAAGATTCAGACGTGGGCACGGTTTTGAGGGTGGGGGTCTGTCAGTGGGGGTATGCAGGAGGTCAAAAGTGGGGGGGGGGGGGGTGTTGCGTACCCCCACCCAAAAAAATTTTTTTGGCCACGTACCCCCAGATTTTTTTACGTACCCCCCAAGAAAAAAAACCTCACGTACCCCCAGCATCTGTACGGACCCCCAACTGTAAATGGTGTGCTACATAACCCCACAAAGTCTATATCTATCCCCAGAAAAAATGAGCACTTTTATTGTGCACCTTGTAATATTTTTACAAAATGCAGTGGTGGGTTGATAAGAGTGGTGTGTAAGTATGTGTTCAGACGTCGGCCTGGGGTCAGCTGGGGGTATGTTCAGCATACCCCCCACCCACCCCCTCACATAACCCCACGCAGACCCCCAGATTTTGAGAATTCCAACAATACCCCAAACACACCCCCCAAAAATAAAATCATCATTCACCCACTCATACCCCCACTTTATTTTTGAGCAATTCTGCATACCCCCACGCATACCCCCAGTTTTTTTGGACCAATTTTGTATACCCCCACGCCTAGCCCCCAGTTTTTTTGGAGCAATTATGCATATACCCCCACAGCCACATATACCCCCCAGTTTTTTTCATAGAAAAAATAAAATATGGCAATATAATGAAGAAAGACATTTTATGTCAAGTGGAAAATCAATGTTAAGCAACTGCTTACTGTTACCACATACTACTGTGTCTACTTTATCTATCCTGCACATGATATATTACAGCCACTGCTAGTAAAACACATTAGATGGTGGCAGTTTCTGACTTATCACTTCTCTGTTCATTCTGTATTCTTCATCATTGTTATAGTTGAGGTGATCAATTCAGTACTTGGTTCATTGGTAGCATGCAAGTAAATTTGCTTTGGGGCATCTGAACGGATACCCCACTCTGCACCCACCTCTTTGATGGGTGCAAAAATTTGCGGCACTTTGAACTTTGGGGGTATGTTGACAATCTGGGGGTATG